>CATIWF010083514.1:0-44845 GCA_949630135.1 Balakata baccata
ATATGGTATTCTTATCACCTACTTTTCAGGATTTTTTATTCACATGTAAGCTTTCTTCCCTCGTTTAAGGGTGGTGAGAATTGTTCAGCCAGCTTTGAATTTGATGCTATAGTTTCGTATGCTACAAGTTTCTGATGAAGATATGGAGTTGAGTTGAGATTGTTATAGTACCCATATATAAAAAAGGAATTCTATGGTGCATCTTGTGTTATAAATTTTTAATCTCTTTCGTTAATAATGAATGGTTGAGATTAAAAGTTGATAATCCAATAGTATTAAAGCATCCGGTGTAATTTATACCAGATGCACTACAAAAAGGAAATGATTAATTCCACAAAAGCAAAAGAAAGAAATCAGTTTTCACGAGGTACAACTAAGAATTCCCATTTATATTTGTTACTGCACCCCCAATTATGAATATTACATACTGTGTTCACTGTGGTCTATCATCTAGCCCATTTGACGGTTTTGCCATTCAAATGCTATGTTTGGCATTGCCTTTGAAAAAAGGTTTTTTTTTAAAAAAAATTGTATTTTTAATTTTTAGCTTTAAAAACTGATTTTGGTAGAAATAGGTAAATAAATATTTTTTCCAAAAACATATTTGAAAAAAACAGTTTTTAAAAAGTTAAAAAAATTAATAAATTAAATCAAAAAAATTTAAAACCTACTTTTAGAATTCTTAACAACAATCTCAAATCCCCAAAATCAATCGAGCAAAAAACAGAGAATTGCAGTCACATGCCTGTTAACCATTCAGTTCATCCAATGAATCAGGCATTGAACAGATAATGATTATCAACAATTGGATCCGCGAGACAAATTCACTAAATATAACCCTCATTTGAGAGGATATTACACTCTGCAAAAGCAAAATTGAATTTGTTTGCAGTGTAATGCCTCCAAACCCCCCACCACTTTTATTCCTCCCAATCATTGTACGCCAAAAACTTCAAAAGAAAGTTCCTAGGAGAGGATGATTCCTATGAGAAGAACCGATGCCAAAAGGCAAATGCGATTCAATGTTGAGATATGCACCACAGTAAAGTCACTCAATTCAATCACTACAAGGAAAAGTTGTACTAAGGAACAAGAGAAATGGCCACCACTCGAATTACAGCAGCATTGATTCAGGATTTTCAATGTAACTCTTGAAAGCTTTCAACCATTCAGCACCAACTGCTCCTGAAAAGTCCAATTGATATTAGCAGAGAACTCACAAAAAATTGATACCGCGGATAGATAATGAACTTATAGCTTATCCAAAGATATTTGAGCTACCTACCATCTATAACACGATGATCACAACTGAGTGTTACTGACATGAATGAAGCAAATTTAAATTCATCAGGACCCAAACCAGGAATAACCCTCTTCTCAGCTGCTCATGGAAAAGCCAGGTCAACACAAAGATAGGAATATATTGGAAGAGGATAGTAGCTTCAATTTGAATATGGTTGTTTGAGTTCATATCTTACCTGAGCCAACTGCTAGGATGCCTGATTGAGGAGGATTAATGATGGCGCAGAATTGCTTAATGCCAAAGGGCCCTCCCAAGTTTGACACAGTAAATGTGCCTCCCTACAAACAGGAAAACTCTATTCATTAAGAAATTCATTTGAGATAATCATCCAGCAGGCAACTGGCAAATCTGAATATTTTTCACCTCGTAATCTTCTGGTTTCAAGCTATTCTCTTTGGCTTTTTGGGCCAAAAGGTTGACCTCCTCAGCAATTTTAGATAGACCTTTCTTGTCTGCATCCTGCCAAATACATGACATTCAACTCGCATGCAGTCTGTAACAATAATCTATGATCATAGTAAGCAAAGCATGAAACTTTGATCAAAACAGGACTGAATTTACAGAACTGCGTACCCTAACAACTGGGACATATAATCCATTGTCTGTCTGCACCGCTACATTAATATTCACATTATTATACCTGTATGAAAAGCAGAAAAGGATGGCCACGTTAAATGTTATACATATGTGGGTTTCATAGTAAATTTTCATATGGTCACGGGTCTCATGTAAGCAAGTCATACGACATAGTTATGATTGTTGAATTATATCACAAAAGAAGAGTTTTGCTTAAATTATTCCGAATGCTACCAAACTATAGTAACAGGGATCTCTAAGAATTAAAAATTAAAACCGACACAAATTGAAATTTAACAACCTCCATTGTATTTCAAAAAAAAAAAAAAAAAAACCTGCATAGAAACTTATAAGTTCAGTGACCATTTGTTAACTCTCCAATTCACAGAGCAACCATTACTATGTACTTACTGACGGATAAAGTTATCAGTCCAAGAGCTATTGCACTGAGGAACTTTTCTAAGAGCTAAAGCAGCAGCCTGTAATAACAGCAAAATCAAGATTACTATATGGAGAAAAAACTGAAAGCAACCAAAAGTTAAAGATGTTCAAAATTTTGAATCCAGGAACCAAAGTGTCATTGCTTGACTGTTAACATAAGCAAAACCAGCAGTGCTTATGTTTCAGGATAATCCTCATCAGTATTTAGGTTACTATTTATTGAGACTATTTTTCTGCTCTGGATTTATTCAACAACCAACAAAGCCCACCTAAATTTTTAACAGCCGTGTGAATCTCTTGACTGTGTTTATCTGATTTCACAAGAAGAATAGCAAAAATTTGCCAACATTCCAAAGTAATTAAATCTGCATACCTTGATGACTAGATCATTTACTGAAATCCGCCTCCCACCTGAGGCATCTTGTAATGAATTTAGTTTGCCACGCAAACTGTATCCAAAAGTATAATTAAAATAATCACAAAACATATAACAAAATAAACAGCATTAAAATGACAGCAGAAACTAATACTTACTCCATGAGTTTGTCAACACATGTATCTACTGTTAAATAATAATGAGGAATTGTCTGCTTTGAGAATAATAAACGTGAAGCTGTGACCTATTAACATCATACAAAAAGATTTGATTTGGAACAAATTTCAAAAGAGAGAAAATATACTACATATATCAATAAAAACTATGCAACAAAATAAAAGTCCAAACAAATGCAGTCAAAAGTTTGATTTAAGATTTGACCTCAACATTTAATAGGAACCGTTCAGCAGAAAACAAGAAATTCTTGGACAAGTTTTTTTGAGGTATAAACTTACTAATAAGATGCTAAGTGCTGATATTACCTTTCTTATTTGAGAATGAGGAATGTCTACATAATCTAACGCAGCAGCCGCTGTGTCCTTGGCCTTAGATGCTGCTGAAACTTCCTTCCCACGTGATGCTACATAATAGGGAAAATTATTCAATAAACTGTTCTATAATGAGACCAGGTATATCATAACAAAAGAAAATAAATAAAATCAAAATATTCACTATCCACATTATAATTTGCATAAATATTACTTTAATTGAGGAAGGTACAGAATAACAACAGCATTATAATCATCAGGAATTCAAAGTTTATGTCATCATACCCAAATAATCTTCAATATCAGCCTTTACAATGCTTCCATCAGGACCTGTTCCTTTAATGCTTGAGAGAGGTACCTATCATTGTGAAGTGAACAAATTTAATAAGAAAGTTCTCAAGATCATGACTGTATTCTGTCACCTAACAAGATTTTGGTCATACTAACATTGTGATCTTCAGCCAATTTTCTTGCAAGAGGGCTAGCAAATATGCGATCTTTAGAAGTAGCAGCACTGCTTTTGGGAATCTTTGGTTCTGGTGAACTAACTTTATGGTCAACCACCTCCTCCTTGGGTGGGGAAGGTGGAGTAGGAGTAGAAGGCCCTTTAGCTGCACCCGCACCATCTGATGCTGAAGGACTGTAATCCTTAAACTTGCCAATGTCTTCCTCATCTTCAACTGTAATAGCAATTACCTGTATAAGACAACCATATTGCAATACATTATATCACCAACATCTATGACCAAACTGTCCTTTTCTTTTCAAAAGAAATACAAAAAAGAATCTGAGAAGTATGCCTCCATTCCTTCATTGAAACTCAAGTTCAATTCACCAAATTTCTTTCCATTATCTAATCTCCCACTTTGCAGAAAAAAGGCAATGAAATAATGTAAAAATACAAAAAAAAAGTACATTAGGCAGCATTGTTCTGATATTAGAGAAAGTCAATACCTCACCAACTTTAATTTCTTTTGACCCATCCCCCTTTATTATCTTTGCAAGAAAGCCTTCTTCCATACATTCCATCTCCACAGTTGCTTTATCCTTAAAGTATAAAATAGAGAAAGGTGTCGATTTTCCCTGAGGAGCAAAAGGAATAAAAACAAATTGAAACCTGACCACAACCAGTACAGGAACCATACAGTTTCAACTTCGCATAGTACTTCACCAGGTGAAATCTTGTCGCCCTCTTTCTTCAACCACCTTGCTATATTACCCTGAAATTTAAAAAATAATCAATTAGTGAATCTAACAAGCAATGATTTTCTTTAAATACATTGAAAGGTATATACCTCCATCATTGTAGGTGAGAGAGAAGGCATTCCAATCTCTTGGTGTGGTGGAAGACCTGTAACATATTTTGACCATTATCTCACTCACTAAGAAAAATTTTATTGTTAATAATATATTGACCACTTTCCATTTACAACTCCACTCTCAAGCTACATGATTATCAAGAACAATTATCGAATAAAAATAGACCCAACTCTATATAATGAAACAAAACAATTTTGAAGGGCAAAAAGAAAGTGACAAAGTTCTCCTCAGACAAAGAGGAGAAAACCCGAAGTGCTGGAATTCTCAAATATAAGCATTTCGGAGAAATCTCAATAGATAACATGCCAGGATGTTTGAATTAGAGTTCATCTACAGAAATCAGGCAACTTCAAAAGGATGATAGAATGCTGTAGCTGTAAGATATGGAGCTTGTATTAAAAGACAGATTAAAAGGCAAAAATGTTACAATGAAGGCCTGAATAGAATGGATGCAATACAGATCTGGGACAACATAACAAATGAATATATAAAGAAGTGTAAGTTTACCTGAATCAGATGAAAACCCTCTCATTGACTGTAACTGTGAACTGACAATAGGGAGAAAACAGCTAATTACAATCAACATGATAAGGAGAATCACAGATAAAGAGAGAGAAGAGATAGGAGATCAGGAATTATGGTTAATACCATGAAAAATCCCTTAGAGGTCCAGCAATAGAATTCCTCACTTGCATGATAGTTCTTGATGCATTTTTCTTAAGTACACCAAAGGATGACACCTGTAGAGAAAGACATATATCTGTATCAATTTGCCAACTGAATGTAGCTTCCATAAGTACAACAAATTAGGAAGAAAGGCAAGTAGTTAAAAACCAAACTAAGGAATGACTAAAAAGTATAATAGAAAAGCTCCAATCACTGAGACTTGCCATAAACATGCTAGTAACAGAAACAAAGGCAGCAGAACTCACAGTCTTATTATCAGCAGTTCCAGGTAATCTCTCTTGTTCTGCAGGCACAAAGCCATGATCTTGAACCTTGCCAATATCTGGAGATAACAATGTCTTATAGTAATATAAACTTGAAAAAGGAAATAAATAAATATATATATATATATAAATGAAAGTTATGCTATGCTGTGTAACAATACCATTTATCTAAGGTGAAAACCACGAATTGAGATGCCATTTTTAATCACACAAATCTATGGTGAATGTAAAGTCTTAGATTTTGGAGCATGCGCCAGGTTAGCAAGAACGCTCAGTTATCAGAGCATGTGTACCTTCAATGAATGCCACCTTATTGCTTATATGTAGGGAAGCCAAAAAAAATGAAGCATGCTCCAAGTTTGATTACTTACAATCATTTTTACCAACAGAGGAGAAGCGAGTATCATTTGAAAACCAACGAACCAAACTAGCCTGCTCATACCGCAGTAAATATCTATGGCTCAAGGGAACATTCCTTAACTGGGAAAATCAGAACCAATTAAACATCAGTCTATCAACTTAGCTCCTAAAAATGTAATCGAAGCAAAAAGATCTATGGCTCAAGAGATGTTTGGAATTGTTGTTGATGGTTTCAAAAACAGATTATAAATTTTTTTTATTTAATTAACCGATTTTTTATTTTTTATAAACTGTTTTTTTTTAAACATGTGTTTAGAAAAAATATTTATTTAACTGCATTACTGTTCAAAATTAAAAAAAAATTAAAAATACACAATTTTTTCCTAAAGGTGCTTATCACAAATGCAATGTCAAACGGATTCTTAGAAGCAACTCAACATGCTTGTCGTATTATCAAAATTACCACCAATCCAATAGTTTTCCACTGAAATTTTTAACGCCGACAAACGCGCGCGCACACATCTATTATTGATAACTTAAAATATGAAGCTCTGTAAGTACAATCAAAACATAATCAACCCGAAAAAGTAATCTACACAAGCACCAATATGTGTTTGTATATATAGTGTACACATATTAAGGCGAAATTACAGCAAAAACACGGTAATGACCAAGGCCCATTGGTCCAATTAGCCTAGAGAATAAAATCTAACTCCCCACCAAAAACCAACAATAAAAACTAAAAAGGAAAACGATTATCCAACGAAACCAATTAGAGAACCCACCGAAAAGAGAACAACAACAAGGAAAGAAAAGGTCAAGAGTGAAGTGATTTCTCTGTTACCTTCTTGGAGTGACTGATTATATGAGATGCATAAGCCATAACTTGTATCTTCAAATAAACCAATTGGCAGAAAAAGAAAATAAAAACCCAAAAAGAAAAATTGAAGAAGATGGTAGGGCAAGTAAGAAAAAGAACAGGCAACAACTTACAGAACTCTATTTTTCACATTTAATAAGAGATCTTTCTAATATTTTGCTTTCCTGAGATTGTTTATTATTAGGAATTCAACTTCTAATTCTTCGTTAGCATACATTCTCATTTATAATAATTTCCGGTATGAATAAATCTGAATCGTCGATAGAGAACGTGAAGGTAAATGGACGGTCAATAAGTGTACATGTATGAAGCAGAACTTGGAAAGGTTGTAAACGAAATCTACACCGTTAGGGTTTGGAGTTGGAGAAAGTTGGACGGTCGGATTGGATTGACTTGAGGAAACAACCCAAGTCAAAAGTGGTGTGGGGGGATTTTGGGCCCAAAAGGAAGTCTAGTGAGAAATTGGGCTGGGCTTGTTAGATGCCCAAGCGGCCCACGTTTGATTGTTTTCAGTTCAATTAAGGAAAATGATTATGAATATTAATATTATTAATAATTAACGCGGGAGGGAGAAACAGATTTCTGAGAACAAAAACAACACTGACAAACGGACAGTGCATAAAGTCTCCATATTCGCCGGTCACAGAGGGGAAGAAAAAGGCGCGAAATGGGAAACCAGAAGCAAAAATGGACGGCGGAGGAGGAGGAGGCGTTGCTTAACGGAGTTGCCAAGCATGGCCCTGGCAAGTGGAAGAACATTCTCAAAGATCCCGATTTTGCTCCTTTCCTCACTCAACGTTCCAACATCGACCTCAAGGTTTTTGTCTATTTATCGTTCTTGCCATCTATTTTTTTCCCTATCTTATATATTGACGCGCATTGTCGTGCTCTCTGCTCCAATGCATTATTTTAGGTTCTTAATTTCATTTACCTTTTGGTTCTCCTGAAAATATCGATTTTTTACCGGTAAAAAGTGCTGTTGTTTGAGAATACGTGGAATTTAGGGTTTGCAATGCGTCATACCTGGAGATTTTTTGCCGCTGTTGCTTGAGTGTTTGAGGAATTTAGGGTTTAATTGTTTCAGACCGGGAACAGTTAAAATGTCTTCCCTGAATCCTAGGCTTCCGCATGATTTTACAAAATTATGATTAAGTTCTACATTACCTCTAAATTGAATATGTACGAGACATTAAACCTGTTTTTTGATTTGTTGATTTTGCTAATTAGATTGTTATGTTTGCTGTAAAACTAGGTATTAACATTGCAGTCAAAATAAAATAAAAAATAGGTAAAAAGCCAGTTTTTGCTATTTTGAAGGGAAAATTTTGTTGAGAAACAATTGAATATCTGATCGGTGCAATACTCAAGTGGCTAGGCTGGATTTAGGCGGAAGATGGAAACAAGAGAAGTCTTAGTGAGGACACCAAAACTGACCAGCTAAGTGGTGCTCTACTTTGCATAGTTGCATTATAGGTCCAATATTAACTCATCATTTATCATATTTAACTACGTGCATCTTCTCATAATGGGCTGTTACTTTTTTCTGATAGTTTAATTACTCAGTAATTTCTTTTCAAATGCTGCATGGTGGCTGATGAGTCTTGATGCTTTTCATTATGGGGACTTGCAATTGAAACATGGAAGCAATCTTCTTCTATTGTGAATATGTCATTTGAATTACATCAAGAATCATTTTTTCCTTTTTCCTATTTTCACCAGGTTCTTTATTTGAGAAAAAAATTTTCTTTGTTACCTGTTTTTGCAGTCAAAGTTTGTTTAATGATAGTGCTTCACTGCTTCTTGATGATTATTTCTGTTTCCATTTCTTGTGATTTGAGTTACCGTGATCTATTTTGCTTTACTATGGTTTATTCAGGGGAATGTGTTTTCTATTTGGCTGTCTCACCCTTCCTTGTGTACACAGGACAAGTGGCGGAATTTAAGTGTTAGTAATTCTGGACAAGGTTCTAAAGATAAATCCAGGGGGGCAAATAAAGTTAAAGCTTTGACAGTTAGCCCATCCTCCAATTCCAATGCTCAAAATTCTGCTTCTGCTGATGGATCTGTGGATGTTCTCACGAATGATCAATCAAACAATGCCGGTGATGGAAAAAATGCCCCAAGGTTGTCAATCTGTTCTTTCTATTATCACTCATATCTAGTAAACTACATGATACATTTTCATTTTATCAAAGATCTAATGCTTTAAAAGTTCTATCAGTTGCTGTTTGATTTTCTGTCTTAAAATTTTTTCTTCAACATAAACAATTAGAAGTTCTATGCTATAATTGATCTTTTGGTAGCTACTAAATAAATTGATTGACTGATCATATTGTTGGTGTTTATGTAGTAAAGACCTTTTTTCATGTTTGTCTTAATATAGCTACTAAAGAATTGTTTCAGGTTCTGTTCATGCTAGGAACATCATAGAAGGTTTGAGGATGAAAGAAAGAGAACAGCGTAAAATTTAGCTTCACATGTTTTTATTTCTTTAATAACATCGCTTAGAACGTAAAGGATTAACTCAGATCCCTGGAAAAACATTTTAGGTAAAAAGTCTAAACCTCCTATTCAAATATGTAATAAGCATACGGGAGAAAACAGCAGAAGTTAAATAGTTAGTGGAGAATAGAACTGCCTGCTTGGATCTGACAATTATATTTATCCTAAGTGGTCTGTGTTATTCATGATCAAATGCATTGTGTTTTTTCTTTTTAACTTTAATAGTTAGTCAGAGATGAAAAGTAATGGATATCAGGTCAGCAGCACATCATTGTGCTGGCATATCTAATATTTTGTGGCAAGCACATATTTTTTATGAAAAAATTTAACCTTGAAAATTAAATTGTTATATTTCTCATTTTCTACTTTTTTATGCTTTAAAATGCTTCTGTATTTGTCTCAATGGCAGCTCTTTATAGTTATATTTGCTGATCACACATTAAGTCTTTGGATATGTATTAGAAATTTCCATCATGAACATTTTTTTTCTTGTTTCTTTTCCCTGTTAATTCGTGTTTGATTCTATTGTTCTGCCTGTTAGGTATAATGCAATGATTTTTGAAGCTCTTTCAACAATAAAAGACACAAATGGATGTGATATTAGTGCTATTGTTCACTTCATTGAGGTAAGATGGATGGTTCTCATGATCATCTATCTATTTTTCTGTTCATAGTGCTCTTGCATCATGTCTGTCTTGGCTTGGAAACTCTTTCTTGTAAGCCTCTCAAACCTAGAGCTTGAACATTAGAAAGGATATCCAAAGTCAGTTTGTTTTGATGCCTAGCTGCATGTGGTGATTTCTAAATTTCTTCATTGTTGCTCTCCAAAGCTTACAAAACACAACAACGACATTGAAACTTGACTTGTATTTGCTCCGCCTTTTTGTTGGCTTCACCTAATGTACCCTTAGCTGAGCAGTATTTCACTAGGATTTGGGCAAGCAGTTTAATATTCCTGTTTTTAATTCATCTTTATTTAATATGTTATGCTTTTTAGCAGTCTCTCTGATTTCTTCTGAGTTTAGATTATTGCTGTTTCATGCATGTGCTGCAGCAAAGGCATGAAGTGCTACAGAATTTTAGAAGGTTATTGAGTTCAAGGTTGAGGAGGCTTGTTTCACAGGGGAAACTAGAAAAGGTGGATTGTATTTTCTTGATGCTACTAGGACCACCCTTTGATGTTAATTAGTTTATTTCCTTCTACAAGGGAATTTTATTTAACAACAATAATTATATTCCAGATTCAGTATGTAATTTGCTGCCTTTCTATTTGATTGCTTTGTACTTTTGCTGTGTCATCAATTTGCAGGTACAGAATTGCTATAGAATTTGCAAGCATGCTGTATTAGGAACTAAACCACCAACCCCAAAACAAAAGGATGTTAGGCCACGGCATTTGTATAATTCTGGATTAACTTCCAGTGAGACGGTAGAGGAAGCTGCAACAGCCGCTGCTTACAAAGTTGCTGAAGCAGAAAACAAATCATTCTTGGCTGCTGAAGCAGTTAAGGAGGCAGAAAGGGTATCAAAGATGGCAGAAGACACCGACTCAATGCTCCAGTTAGTAAAAGAGATTTATGATCAATGTAAATTTCCAAAATATCACTAATTCAATTAAATATTCACTTTTTTCTTCATTTCAAGCCTAAATCTAAGTCTTGCACTGTCTTCGGAATTTTTTGCAGGCTCACGAGGAGAAATTGTTCTCTTGGCCTGAGTTACTGAACGTACAGTGTGGAAAAACAAAGTTTTTAGTAGTTTTAAGAATTCCTATGTAAATTCATTGCGGCTATGTGAAATCATTTTCTTAGGTAGCATATTAGGTTGTATCATGCCCATTCTTTCTTGACAAACGAAATCTGCCTTGGCTAGAGTTGTTAAATGTGCAATGAGGGGCAAAACAGTTCTAAAATTTTGGAACCTTTTATGTAAATTCATCGAATCTATGTAACAGAAATAGGTTTCTCGTTCATATGCAATGGCATTTTCTTCATATCTACTTTCATTATTTATCATTTATCTTTAAATATTTTTGTTAAAGAGAAGAATGAATAGTGATTTACGAATGCCAGTGCAATTTCCTTTAACTGTTTTATCTAATTAAAGACAAATTTAGACCTGAAGGAAATGCATTTGTACAATTAACAATGATTTTACTGTAAGAAACTCTTTAAGGCATTTTCAATAACCAAGGATGAATTATTTAAACATACATCTCTTTGATCCTGTTATGCACTCTACTACTTGTTAAAGTTGGTTTCCCGCAATTCTAAACAGAAAACGGTGAAGTAGCAAGTGACCAACAGTAAGAATGCTTTCAAATATTCCGTACTCGATCCTAACGATTTGTTACAAAGTTGAACACCTGTTGCCTATGAATCTCGCAAGAAAATTGAAAGCTGACAAATCTTTAGTGAAAAATCTACAGTCAAGATTCGGATTGTCACAGTAAATGCAAAACCATAACCAAAATTATCATTAAGGTTTTACCAGAAGTACGTAAACCAGCAGTTGGTCCATGTAGCAATCAAAATTCAGATTATAAGAGTACAAGCCCAAGTTCTGAAGGCTTCAATGTCTGTCCAATCCGATAGTTGTAAAGGTAATAATGGAGTTTCCCATCACCAGGACCGAATTTCAGCTCCTTCAAGAAAGATTCGTTGTGCATGACATCCAGTGCATTGAAGACATCGTAGTCTTCACGTTTTGCAACAATTAGAGCATCATTCATCAACTGCAGCAAAGGAGTCTTTGTTGAGATATTGTAATAAGAATAAGCTGCTTTGAGAGTTGAATAGTTCTGTTTGCCAAGGATGGAGGACGGAAGAGTATAAAAGCTGCAGAAATCTGTGATTTCATGAGTTTCAGGACTTTCAACCACATAACTGTCGACAACATCTTCTTTTGGCAGAAGCCAGTGCTCCACATCATTTTCATCAAAATCAGGTGCAACAACAAACTGCTTCAAATAGTTCCTAATTAGCCTAGTGACTGCAGGAACATCATGGAGCTCCATTTTTCTAAACCCTGGAGTAGCAGTGGACTCTGGTAACTTGTAAAGCTTGATTGTTCTGCTCATTGTCATCCGTGCACCAAGCCTAGAAAAACCAACGTCAATCAGCTTCTTGGGATTCAAAGACCTATGCCAATATTGGCAAGTCGATATCGGCGTTGGAAGAACCACTCCAGCTGTATAAGCTGCTTGCCAAATGTTCTCCAAGTGAACTCTCCTTGTCACCTCCTTAATCATGACAGGAGCAAGTCTTTTTGATCTTAACTTCTTATGAACACACAAGAAATTAATTTCAGCCATGTTAACAATGTCATCACGAACTCGGATTCTTGCAGGAACACCAGTGATGAAAGCAACTAACTTCTTTGAACTTTTGACACGGACACCAATGTGCCAGCTCTTGAAATAACCAGGAGGATGAAGAGCCCAGAGAAGAAACTCCTTTGAGTAGTTAAATCTGAACATGTTTTCATCATCCTCAACATAGTTAGCAGTCAAAAGGTTGTAGACCTCAGTGCACATCTCTTCAGAGTCAAGATCACAGGTGACCCATTCATAGAGGTTGGGAAGATTGTAGGGCTCTTGTTTTACCTCAGATAAAGGTGTTGGAGGTTCAATAGGGCCTTCAGTCAAATTGGTGTCCCCAACATCTTTGAATTGCCCAACAGGTTGAGTTTCCCAAAATTTATGTCTTCTTCCAAGGAAAAGTGATTCTTGGACCTTTCTTGCTAATGTATCGAGCACAAGGTCACTCTCAGGAGCTGTATTTCCATCGGAATTAGAGTTGGGAGTTTCTTCAGGTGAACCAGAAATTGCATTGTCATCAGCCATTTTGGAAAATTCTGAAAACACAATCTGGAAAGCAAAAATAAAATCGTTCTCACTCCAGACATTCATGCTGTGCCAACTGTTGCACAATCTAAATTTTCACTGTATTGCCACAAAATGATTTTAGACAAAACATGCTATGCTAGACTTAGTTAATCCCCTCCTACTATTCCTCTTTCAGATCTTTTTTTTTCTTCACAAGAACCACGTGGTTAGAGTGATATCATATAAGCAAGAGACAATAAAAAACCAAATCAATTATAGAATCAATAGATCCTCAGTGCTGCATCAGATTGCAAGGGAAAGATATTGGCAGTTCACTTATTTTGATGATTTTTTATCTAAAATGACAAACAAGATTTATACTGTGACCGAGATGGATATTTATAACTCGATTGAGTTGACATAAAAATTCAAAACTTACCTTCCAGTTACACCCTATAGTCCTAGTAAAAAGACATAACTCCTTCGTTGCAAACAAACTACACAACTCATATGCCTAATTAGATAAACAAAGACCCCCGCCCGCCCCCAACATCCTAGCATTCCTAACAAAAGTTCAAAATCCTTGGCGGCTTAACTTGTTTTCTTCGTTTTGACTCGAATTTTCTTTCCCTTTTTACATATATAATGGGATCAAATAGTTGAAAGTTTCATTCACAAATTATTTAAACAACAAAAGAAGATGAACTTTATCTCTTTTGTTTCTCAGATTTTCTTGGAGACTAAACACGACACGAAACCAAGTAGCAAAAAAAAAAAAAAAATCCATCTAAGGTCTAAGATGCCTACTGGGTCTATCAAAGAAAGCAGCTTCATTATGTTTGAAACGAAGAAGATAATGTCAAGCACAAGATCCATATGCTACTTCTTTTAGATCTCTTTTGTTACTGCTACTATTGACCAAATTGAGCAATAGAAATTACCTGAGATTTCCTTGTCGAGCGAAACGAAGCTTCGAGTCGATCTCTTTGGGAGATCTTAAGTTTCAGAAAGAGAAATCGGTTTCATTATAGCGAGAGGAAGAGAGAAAGATGGAAACTTTGGAGGGATCGAATAAAGCAAGAGGACAGGGGAAAGCGGATGAGCATTACGACGATAACTTATTGGTCATTTCGTTTAATGTTGATTAGTGTTTTTGTCAATAAGCTTTCAATTTTTTATTTTTGGAAAATTAACCTTTTATTATTTGATATAATATAATAAATTAGTATCTTTAATATTAAAAAATTATACTATTTACTTTATAAAATTTTAATGTATTGTGCTAAGACAATATTATTTTTTACTATTGTATTACATTAATCTACATGAAATAAATAGTATAATTTTTAAATTTTAAGGGTACTGATATATTAATAAATTGTATATTTTTCAAAAATTAAGAAGTACTAGTAGTATTTTTTTTCCTGATTTTTAAAATCAAATTAATTTAAACCTTAAAAAAATAGGTATATTACATTTATCAAATTATTTTTTATATCAAATTACTAAATTGTTTTATATTTCACTCTCTATTATATTATAAAAAATTTACTTCATATTTTAGTTTGTATTAAAATTTATATGCACTCCAACAATACTATTTATTTCACTCTCTATTTTAATTTTTTATTAAGAAAACTATCTAAAAAAAATTAAAGAGATTGAATAAGAGATAAAAATAAAAAGAAATAGAAAAAAGATGAAAGAGAAAATAGTAAAATATTGTTTATATAAACTTTTGTGACTTTTAAATCAGAAGAGAGATAATACAATTATGAGCTTTTTACGACTCTTAAATTTAAAGAGAAATAATGTAAATTTTAGAGAGTGAGATAGGTAATAAGAAAGATAAAGAGACTGTTGGAAAGCATAAAACTCTCTAAATATATGTAAGGAAACAAATAAAGAGACTGTTGGGAATACTTAAAAAGAAAAATATAAAAGATATAAAACTCTCTAAATATAAATAAATAAATAAATAAATAGGGAAGTTGGAATGCTCACTAATAAATATTTATCAATAAAATAATAAATTCTTTATTAATAAGCTAGTAAATTTTTTATTGATATATATTAACAAATAAATTGTCCTCATATTTTATTACAATTATCAAAGGAGTGGGGTCTATAATGCTATGAACAAAGTTTACAATATAATTTGCCCTGAATGAGTGATATGGTCGCGTTTCATGGGTTGGGCTTGGTAGATATTTATCCCTGAATGGGTTGGGCTTCAATCAATGCAAGTAAAAAACCCAACTATACCATTCACATCTAAGAATAATTAAAATTAAATCAAATTCTGATATCACTATCTTATTGAATTAATTTGACATCTGACTATTGTCAAAAAAATAATAATAATTTGACGGCTGACGTGAGGAACATGAGCTTATCTAAAACATACCAAAGACAAAATTCACATTATTTATAATATTATTACATTGACTTTCATTTTGTGAACTTTTAGTCGCATATAATTAAAATATACCTAAGAAATAATGAATTATGCTTTATAATAAGCTATTCTCATATATTCAATCAGTCCTTTTTTCTTTTGAGGGATTGAGAATCTGTCCAGGGAAGACCCACACACTTTCTTTTAGTAGGATTTAAATTAAATAATAAAATAAAAATATTTTAATAATAAATTTCAATACCAGGCCGTTATCAATTACAATTGTTTCTTTTAAATTTTCATATTTTGTTAATATTATAGAACAGTTTTTATCGGAAATATTATTAAAAACATCATTTTTAATATAGAGAATCAAATAATTATTAAATCATTCATCTCTAATTCGATTATACAGTTAATGTTTTACAATCTTCATAACTAAAAATAATCTCTAAACAATAGCAGTAACAACTGGTAATATTAACACCATAGAAATAAGTTTGTAAACCAATGGATACACTAAGTGATTTTCTGTCACGACCATTTTCTCTATAAGACCACATACTCCTTGAATTGCTAAAAAATCCTCATTAGTGTGCATTTCACAAATGTATATTTCTAATTGATTTTCAAGTACCTAAAGATCGACTTGGAGAGAAATTATGATGATATAATTGAGTAAAATGAATCGATTTTTCCTTCTTGAAAGTAGCAAAAAAAATAATTTGGATTAAGTGGTTCCATACAGAAAAGTAATTTGGTACTCATTTCTTTTTCTCTTTATTTGTCTTACAAATAAATGTTAACACAATATTTTATTTTTTGCTTCATCAAATATCGGCATTTTCATCTAGCATCATGGTGATTGCTATTAGATTCTCCTTCATGAAACCTGAAGTATTCCTCTCTTCTTCCAATTTTTGCTTCTTGAAAGTAGCAAAAAAATAATTTGGATTAAGTAGTTCATACATAAAAGTAATTTGGTACTCATTTCATTTTCTCTTTATTTGTCTTACAAATAAATGTTAATGCAATATTTTATTTTTTACTTCATCAAATATCGGCATTTTCATCTAGCATCACGATGATTGCTATTAGATTCTCCTTCATGAAACCTGAAGTATTCCTCTCTTCTTCCAATTTTTGAATCATTGTCCAATAAATGAGTCACCACCACCTTAAGTAGATGAAATATTTAATTATAGCTTGAAAATATAACAAAATAAACAATAAATAGCATATTTAGCAACACTATACTCAAGCCATATAGGATGATCATCGAACCATTTAGGATTGAATCTACATCTCCATCTTTAATTTGTGGAAACTATGATTGCAAGGCGAACAATGACCCTTTTGTAAGTATGCTTTCTGAAATTTATCTCTAACATTAATATTAGAACTCCATATTGAAGGTCTAAGTTTGGGATCTATAGGAATATTAGAATAATCAAATTTCACATAGCTTAATTTTTCAGCAGATTGAGATGAATTATTAACTGATTTTTTTAAAAAAATATTTCTTCATATCAAGCTAATAAACCCACCATCAAATATTTTTCAATATTAACAAGAGAAATTTATTCAAATACTTAAAGGGCACACAATAAAAGAGAAATACAATTTACCAAATATTTGTATTAGTCGCGCCAAAAATACAATATAATGGTTACTGTTATTGTAATTCGTGTTTGTTCTAATTTGAAATAAATTTAATTGTGGAAAGTTTAATGAGAATAAGAGAAAAAGAATATTGAAATTTTCTTATAAAAAGAAAAGCATACAGGGAACACGACAGTGCAAGCAAAAAGAAAGAATAAAATTGTGTTGAAGTTATATTATATTCTATTTAAGTTCTTTTTGTTTTGTCTTTTTATCAGTTTAGTCTTTAAGTTTTTTTTTTTTTTTTCACATTTTAATCTTTTAGAGGGATTTGTAGTAAATTAGTAGAATTAAATTATAATTTATATATGAAAAAAATACAACAGTGGGGTCAACTGACCACACTGAGTAATATGTGGGTCCATCTATGAGTTTGTCCCAAATAGGCACAACTGGCTGGATGATCCTCTACAATTAAGAGGACCCCGAAAGACCATCAAGCTGTAAATTACGCTCTGATCATACGGTGATATGTCATCCACTAGACTTGAGTTACTCTCCTTTTTTTTTTTTTTTTTTTGGTACAACCTGGTGAGCTAGGCTCACAGAAAACAAAAGCTAGAGACTATACGAAACGCCCGTAAGATCGTGCATAAGCCAAGTATGAAGACCCGCTGGAGGATCGGAGAGAACATGAGAACCAATGTCAAAGCTTTGAACAGTATTAGCCATAAAATCAGCTTCTCGAAAAATATGGGAAAAACGAATGTCATCAAAATCTTTAGAGAACTCTTTAATGGCACAGATGAGAGAGCAGCAACTAACTAACACCAGCCAATTACCCTAAATCGTCTCCACCACGCACTTGTTATCACACTCCACTAAGAGCTTGTTAATGCTCATAGAGCGAGCCAAACTAATCCCTTCATAAACAGCCCAAAGCTCAGCTCTAACAATCTCACAACACCCCAAATTCAAGACATAGCCCGTAACCTAGCAGCCATTATCGTCCCTCAAGATACCTCCTCCACAGGCACGCCCAGATATATGAATAAAAGACTAATCCGAATTAAGTTTGACATAACTAGTCCTGGGCAAAATCCACGAAACCTGGATAGAGTTCCTCAAGTAAGGAGTAGAACTGATATTCAATCTTAACAACGCATTAAGGATGAAATTAACATTAGAATCAATCTCTTTGATAGTAGCCTCAATTGTTAGAGCCTCCTTATTAAATAAAAAATTATTCCTTCTGCGCCGAAGGCACCAAGCAGTCACCCCAAATAATAAACTCCAGGGAGCACCATTCCAATTACCATTAAACAATAAATTGGAACTCAACCAACTCCAAACCGAATGCCCAGAAGAAAAGAAATCAGGCATGTAGCAAGTGGAAAGAAAGTAATTCCATATAGGACGAGCCCAACAGCAGTCACGAAGGGTATGAAACACTGTCTCGTGGCCAGCACCACAGATAGAACATATATCATCCATACACAGGTGCCTGCGTTGCTTTTCTGAATTAGTGAAGAGTCTAATGTGAAACACGAGCCATAAAAACATCTGAATCCATTGTGGGTCGTTCCACTTCCAGATTTTGTTCCAAATGGGGGAAGAAACCTGAGTCTCGTCACTGGTGAGACATAAGTAGGCATATTTAATAGAAAACTTTCCCAAAGGGGTAGCTGCCTAATAAACTTCATCGTTTCCTATAGAAGAAGAGGCAGGAATGACAGCAGCAATTTGCATCAGAATACTAGCAGGAAGCAAGCAAGATAACTTGTCCCACTGCCAAAAACCAGTAGTTGTGACATAACTGGAAACCGAGCAATCAATCTCATAATCTCCAACGGCTTGGACAACATGACTGGACAGAGAGGGAAAACCAAGGAGCCAATAATCCTTCTAGAAACTAACATGTTGACCAGTACCAAGGATCCATATCAAATTGTTGTTAATATAATTCCACACACTACAAATATTCCTCCAAATAATGGAACAAGTAGAGGTTGTTACATTAGTTTCGGTGGCTGCATCTATTTTATATTTCAAATAAATGAATCGAACCCATAGCTTGTCTTTTTTAGTATGAAAAATCCAAGCACGCTTCATAAAATGAGCTTGATTAAGATCATGCAAAGATCTAAGACCTAACCCACCTTGCTCTTTAGGTGGGATAATTGTATCCCAGGAAACCAGGGGAATTTTACGTGTGCTACTGTCACCACCTCAGTTAAAATTTCTGATCATTTTTTCAATATCATCACACACAGAGATCGGGATCTTAGTTGTCGCATAATATTAGATAGGAAGCGAATACAAAACAGACTGAGCTAAGGTTACCCATCC
Organism: Balakata baccata; assembly: GCA_949630135.1. Classification (NCBI taxonomy): domain Eukaryota; kingdom Viridiplantae; phylum Streptophyta; class Magnoliopsida; order Malpighiales; family Euphorbiaceae; genus Balakata; species Balakata baccata. Next base: position 19,372 of record CATIWF010083514.1, read on the forward strand.
AACTAGAGAAAGGCTAATCATATTCCAACTAGCAAGTTTAAACTTAACTTTCTCAATCAAATACTGATAGGTGTTACTCTTCACTCGAGAGTGGAGTAAAGGCACGCCTAGGTATTTACCTAAGTCATCTGTTGTTGAAAACCTATGGTTCTACTTATCTCATTCCGTCCAACTTGAGGGACATTTTTAGAGAAAAAAACTTGAGTTTTTTCCATGCTAACCAGCTGCCCCGAACAAAAACTGAAATCATCAAGAATATCCTTGATTACATTAACTTGCTTCAGATTCGCCTCAGCAAACAAAATCATATCATCAGCAAAAGAACAGGTGAGAGGTTGGCAGACCATTCTTTACCAACTGAATAGGCTTCCAAACACCCTTGGCAACTGCTTCTTGTATTCCATGTGCCAGTCTCTCAAGGCAAAGGACAAAAAGATATGGGGAGAGAGGATCTCCCTGCCTCAAGCCTCTAGAGGGGTGGAAATTTTCAGATAAAGCTCCATTCCAGATAATTCTCATAGAACTAGTACTTATGCACTTCCTAAGGATATTGGCTAGCTGAATAGGGAAGCCTGCATCCAAGAGAGTTTAAAACATAAAATTCCAATTGACCTTATCATAGGCCTTGACCAGGTCAACCTTAATAGCCATAAAGCCTTTCTTCCCCTTCTTAATTCTCATGCTGTGCATAATCTCTTGGGCAACAATGATGTTGTCAGTTATTTGCCGACCTAACACAAAACTAGCCTGGCAATCAGAGACAATGAGAGGCATAATATGTTTTAGCCTATTTGCAATGACTTTATGTGACACATTGCAAAGAGAAATAAGCTGAAATTGGGATATGCTAGTAGGGTTGTCCACTTTAGGTATTAAGGAAATCAAAGTCCTATTCATTAAAGGATCAATATCACTTCCTTGAAAAACACGCCTCACCTCTTGACAAATATTCAGACCCACTACATTCCATTGATTTTGAAAGAAACCAGCATGGAAACCATCATTGCCTGGTGCTTTCTAAGGCTTCATCTCAAACAAAGCCTTCTTGATCTCCTCATCTTCAATTGGCATCATCATCATATTCATATTATTGCTGTCAATAGAAAGAAACTCATTGCTAACACCATAAGATGGTCGAACAAACATATCATCAATATACAGATTTTCAAAGAAAGAGACAACCATGTCATACTGGACCTTTTGGTCTTTAACCCACTCTCATGTATGATATTTGAGCTTGACAATTCTGCTTATTCTCCTTCTAGTCATGGTTCTTTGATGGAAGAAATTTATGTTACAATAACCAAAATTAATATGATCACACTTGGACTTCTGGAACCAAACAAGCTCCTCCTGATAAAGAGTAACTTCAAGATCTTGCTTAAGTTGTTGTTCAAGAGCTTGTAAATTCGAGGAAGGATTGGTCTGGTTGTCAAGATCTTACTTAAGTTGATGTTCAAGAGCTTGTAAATTCGAAGAAGGATTGGTCTGGTTGTCAAGAGCATTTTGAATACCCTTAAGGCGAGCAATCGACTGTTTTTTCCTCTAGAAAATATTGCTAAAGACTTATTGGTTCCACTTTTTGAGATTCACAGATAAATTGTCAATAGCATTTATAAAAGAACCATTTCAGCTCCAATTGTTAGCAATAAAAGAATGAAACTCATCATGAGTTAGCCATGCCGACTGAAAACGAAAAGGCCTGTCACTAGAAGAAGGTTTTATATTGCACAGTTTGAGCAAGAGAGGTCTATGATTAGACTGAACCCGTGGCAAATGATGGATAGCAGATTCCATGAACCAGTTTTGCCAAGCAGAATTGCCAAAACCCCTATCCAGCCTTTGAAGTAAATTCCCACGCTTCCGAGTAAAAGGGGATCCAAGATACCCCAAATCAATCAGATCTGATTGAAGAAACCAATATTGAAAATGTTTACACACCCCGGTTCTAAGAAGAGACCCTCTTTTCCTCTCTTCCATTCTCAAGATACTGTTGAAATCACCCATTAGAAGCCATCCTCCTCGCATAGAGTCTTGAATAGAAGCAAGCTCATGCCAGAGTCCTTTCCTCTTCAACGGATTAAGGCTATCATAGACCGCCGTGAAATAAAAAGCCTCCATATCCGGACCAGAAATTTGCATGTGAATGAACTGGAAATTATTTAAGAGAATATCCACATGCCATTGTCCAGACCAAAGGATCCAAATACCACCAAAAAAAACCACTGGCTTCAAAACAGTGGGAAAAGGAAAAATTTAACTTCTTGATGACATAATCAGCTTGTTTTCCACTAATTCTTATTTCTAGCAAGACAAGCATCAGAGGATTATGCTGCGAGATGATAAACTTGAGATACCGAACAAAAGAGCTTTGACCTGCTCTTTGGCAATTCCACACCATTATAGACATAAAATAAAGAATAAAAAGGGAAAAGCTATGACAAGCTTAGTATTCAAGATAGGTATCCCTAACCTCTTATGGGTCACCTTGGGTCACCTGAAACATCATCCTCGTAGTCAGAACCATCCGCATAGACTGATTCCTCGTTGTCATCTTTATTGGCCTCCAAATTCGGCATGTCAAGATCAATATTGCTACCCTCAATAGATTTTCCTTCAACTGCCATATCGTCATTCGGCGGCCGCTCAGTGAAGGTCTTAAAGTTTAACTTACTAGAATCACCTGTAGGAGAGACCGAATCTGGAATATGAGTGCCCTGAGGAGTTTGAATATTAGAAATACCCACAACAGAGTGATGGGAAGGATCGAGAGGAGCAAGCATAGTTTAGACACCATTTATTTTCCTTTCCGATTAAGGCCCGTTTTGATGTCTCTGGAGCTGACTCACCAATCTTGATAGGAGGACGTGACGTAGCATTCTTGGAGTCCCTTTTTTTTATAATTATTTTCAGCTTTACCATTAGTGTTACATTGTCTTAAACCCGCAGAGGAAGATTTCGAGGCCATGTCAACTTCTTTTCCTTTCATAAGACTTCCTATTTCAGCATGAGAATCAAAATCAGTTTTCTCTAAATCAGCAAGCATAAAATATCTAAATCCCTTTTTTTGCGGCACATTACTTGTTGATTGTTTAGGAAAAGATGATCTGTTTGATTTAATATGATCTTTTCCTTATTTGGAAGACCTCCTAGGGCCTTTGTGCACTTGCATCCATGACCCAAAGTACCTATCGTCCGACGGCGGGTTCAACCAGTTTGGGTGGTTAATGGCATCGTGCTGCTGTATCTCTTGTTGAACCGTATTCTCTACCTGATAATTCTTCTCCTCATGATAGACACCCACATTTGTAGCAAATAACTGGAAGACTTTATAGCAAATAGGTTGGTTTTGTCCCTGAATTTTGATTGATGTGACTAAGGGCTGAGATAAATCGACTACCACTGCCATACGAGCAAACCGCCCCCTGCTAGCTTCAATATATGTATTATAATCGATTTTATTGTCTTACCAAGGACTTGGCCTATAGCTCTGAGTGTACTCTTGTGATAATATTTAATTGGTAATCCAGGCATCTGAACCCAAACCATTGTGAAACAAAGCTAGAGAACAGATGTAGAGAATGAATCTGTCCAATGCTCAATAGTAAGATAATGGTAGTTGATTAACCATGGCTCTTCTGAAAGAGCATAAGTGAAGTCTTCCAACACCTTGAAACATACCAAATAATAGCCATTATCGAGCTCCATAACTGTGAACTCAGAAGAAGGCTTCCACATAATTTTCAGTCTATTCACCGAGGTTTTGTACCCTATAACAGCTCCCAACAGTTTGATGACTACTGCACGTTCCAAACTCTTATTCAGTTTAGTGATCAGATCATATGAGAACACAATTTCTTCCCTGTCCTTGATAAGATAGTCATTTTCACCACAAAAGACCTCTCCATCCTCTCCACTGTCTGCCGCTGTAAACAATCTGAAAGCCTTGCCATTCATGAGCATCTCTTTAAAAGAAGAAAGGCTAGGACCATTCGTTTCCTCTTGAAAACCTCCATCCATGGTTGTCGCCTGTGTTTCCATAATATCTTCTTCAATGTCAGTGTCATCTTTCTCACGGAAGCGGACCTTCTTGGTGGCTCTGGACTTGTCAAGTGATGGCAAGGGGTGGTCACCCTTCATGAGGGGTTCAGAGAGCATCTCCTAATCAATTCCGGGACATCTTTTTTCACAGTTGGTAATAATATCCATGTAACAATACTTTCCTGATTTGAGCGGCCTCATGGGTAAAAAAAATATATAGGTTTCGTTTTGAGTTGAGTTCGGAAAAAAACATTCAAAAAAAAAAAAAAAACTGTATTTTTTAATTTTTTTTATTTAAAAAACTGATTTTGATTAAAAACAGATAAATACATATTTTTAAAAAAAATATATTTAATAAAAAAATTTATAAAAAACTAAAAAAAACATATTTAATAAATAAAATTTGTAAAAAATTCAAAACCAGATTTTACCACAGTCAACAACAATTTATAACCGACCAAACAAAGCTTAAGGAAACTTGAGTGAGAGGTGAAGGGTAAATATGGAAGACCAAAGAAAAATTGCGAACAAAAGGGTTTTTGCAGAGTAAGACCTAATAGGCTAATACCATTATAAACAATCGCAAGTCACATACGCTCAGTCTCTTCCCCTTTAAACTCCAAGGCGCAGATCCGAGGAGTTTGGGATTACAAACCCTAGTTTTCTCTTTCTACTATCAAAAAGCCCCCAAATCTCTCTTATCTCTTTTGTCAATCACTCCTTCACCAGCAGGTTTCTCTTCTTCTTCCCTCGTTTACTTCCTCTTTCAATCTTATATATATATATCTGTAATTATCTAGTTTTTTTTATCGTTGGCTTTGTTGTTATGGAGAGATCCGTATGTGGGTTGGTTTCTGATGTTTATTTTTTTACTATATTTGTTTCTATGTTGATTTGTTTGAGCTTTTTTAATCTGTGATGTTTTTCGTGCGCCTTTTTGAAGTGATATAGCTGTGGATTTGGTATGTTTTTTCTTGGTGGTTTATCTGGGATCTTGGATTGATCTGTTTGATTGTTTTGTTGAAGTTTTTATTTTTTTTAATTTTTGTGATATTACATCACTGGTTTAATTATGGGGGTTATAGCTAAGTGTCAAGGTTGTGAGATTGTTGTATTGATGGTGAACTGTTCCTAATTTTAGACAACAGGATATCGTTTTCTTCTATCAGAAAGGTTAACTTTTTATACAGCCTGAGTTTCTCTTGTTGGCCTTGATACAAGGCAAGATTAATGAAAATTCTTAATGATATTATTGGATGTTTAATTTGCACGTCGTTCTAAATTTGGCTTGTTGGTTGCTGGACTGCAAGTTCTAATTGATTCTATGAGTGACATTCCAAGTCTTTCTCAACACAACTCCTTGAAACGATATGCATAGGGTCCGACAGGATTATAACTTTTTCATGTACTCAAGACACCACCTCAATATTTGATGCCTCATCCATACTTGTTCACTTATATTTAATCCGTGTACTTTTCTCTGATAATGTCTGATTCCAATTTTGTTAGTTGGGAATCGCAAAATTTCCAAAGCAGGAGTAGTTGATTTAGGGATTTGAAACGTTCTGCTTAGATCAGTAATACCTGACTCTAAATTTGATAACTTGGAGGAGTGGGCAAAGCAGTTTCTGGTTTTTAAGGATTGTGTCCAAAGTATCGGATACCTGCCAGCCCCTTGTCTGTCTTCTCCAGATACCAAGACAGAAGTTTAATGCTTGCACTCCTCTTTCTATTTGGTTTGCAAGTTTGGCTCTTCTGTGACATTTTTGCTCTTGCCTTTTGCCAAACTCAAAGGAGTGGACAACTAGGCAAAATATAGTAGATGGTTTTGATTTGTGCACAGATAACTGGGATCTAGTGAATAGCTTGGATATGTATTTGCTTATTATTTGTTATTCTTAGTGCTTTTGCTTTCTTGTCACACCCAAATGAGTGGAAGATTGGAATATCATATGTAGTGAATGATTTTATATTTGTATCCGCTTCCAATTTCATACTCTAGAGATTTATTTGGAATAGTTTGAATCAATATTTGTCTTGAGGGGTACATGTAATGGTTTTCTCTCTTATTTAATGTAATCAGTGCAGGAACATTGATTTTTACGTTACCTGTTTAGTTTTGTAATTATTGTTTCACCTATCCTCTTTCCACTAATTTTGACTAAAATCCATCTTGTTCTTTGTGCAGTTATGGCAGGTTTGGCGCCTGAAGGATCACAATTTGATGCTAAGCAATATGATGCTAAAATGAATGAATTGTGAGTTTCTTGTTTGTAACCTTTCTATGGAAGGGATACTTGGTAGTAGTGTAACCTTTGTATGGAAGGGACACTTGGGAGTAAAGTTGTAAGTATGTTGTGATTAGAAGTGAATATTGTGTTTTAATTACTCTGCAGGCTCTCGAGTGATGGACAAGATTTCTTCACCTCGTATGATGAGGTTTATGAAAGTTTTGATGCAATGGGATTGCAAGAGAACCTTCTGAGGGGAATATATGCTTATGGTATTTTTATTTGATTATACTGTTTCATTTTGTTAACATGCTGTAATATCCACTACTTTAGAATCTGATGGTTTTTTTTTTTTTAAATTCAACTACAGACCTTGTACAACCTCCAATTATTTCATGTCTCTGTTAAATTCTCACTTTCTTAATTTCTTTTAAAGGTTTTGAGAAGCCTTCCGCAATCCAGCAAAGGGGAATTGTTCCATTCTGCAAGGGTCTTGATGTAATTCAGCAGGCCCAGTCTGGAACCGGGAAAACAGCAACTTTCTGCTCTGGCATTCTCCAGCAACTTGATTATGGTCTAGTACAATGTCAGGCATTGGTGTTGGCTCCAACCAGAGAACTTGCACAACAAATTGAGAAGGTTATGCGAGCCCTGGGTGATTATCTGGGTGTGAAGGTTCATGCTTGTGTTGGTGGAACAAGTGTTCGTGAAGATCAACGCATCCTTCAAGCAGGTGTTCATGTTGTTGTGGGCACCCCTGGTCGCGTGTTTGACATGTTGAGAAGGCAATCACTTCGCCCTGATTATATTAGGATGTTTGTACTGGATGAGGCTGATGAAATGCTTTCACGTGGTTTCAAAGATCAGGTATGCAATCAGGTCTTGTTACCTGGCCTTAATTTTAGGTGCTCTTGATGGGAGTTTATCTTTTTCTGCCCTTTTCTTTTCTGGTTCTGACATGGTTTTTATTGCTGTCAGATCTATGATATTTTCCAGTTGCTGCCAACCAAAGTTCAGGTTGGTGTGTTTTCTGCCACCATGCCACCAGAAGCTCTTGAGATAACCAGGAAGTTCATGAACAAGCCTGTTAGGATCTTAGTTAAGCGTGATGAGCTTACCCTTGAGGGTATTAAGCAGTTTTATGTCAATGTTGAGAAGGAAGAATGGAAGCTTGAAACACTCTGTGATCTTTATGAGACCCTAGCCATCACCCAGAGTGTTATTTTTGTCAACACTAGGCGTAAAGTTGACTGGCTCACTGACAAGATGCGAAGCCGCGACCACACAGTCTCAGCAACTCATGGAGATATGGACCAGAATACTCGTGATATCATTATGCGGGAGTTCCGGTCTGGTTCATCCCGTGTTCTTATTACCACTGATCTATTGGCTCGTGGTATTGATGTGCAGCAGGTCTCTCTTGTCATAAACTATGATCTGCCGACTCAACCTGAAAACTACCTCCATCGTATTGGAAGAGGTGGACGATTTGGAAGAAAGGGAGTTGCAATTAATTTCGTGACAAGGGACGACGAGAGAATGTTGTTTGACATTCAGAAGTTCTACAATGTGGTCATCGAGGAGCTGCCAAACAATGTTGCTGATCTCCTGTGATGAAGAAATTTTTGGTGCTTGTTGAGAAAGGGTTTTCTATTTTGCAAGTACTATTTAACGTGTTGTTTTCTTTTTTCTTTTTCTTGTTTAGTGTTTTAATTTAATATTTCTCAGACATATCTGACAGTTTAATCTCATATGAGTCTTCGTCATTGCCTCTTGAAGAGATTGTCTAGTTATTTACTTTCTATATTTTGTCCTATTGCAAAGTTTTGCATGTTGTGATTTTGTACTAAATCTTTTGCCTTTTTTTTTTATATAAATTATGGTCGAATTGTCTACTTGTGAATGTTTTCCCCTGGAATTTTTTCCATTTTTCTTTTTTGTTTTGGTCTGCAAGTGTACAAGACTAGAAAGGCACCACCTTGGCCAGTTATTTTATGCAAAGCAAGTGGAGATCTGAGCCATTGCTGAGGGGGAAAAAAACAAATGATTTTATATCATGGCCTGTTTCATTATTGTGGTTGCAAGTATTATTCTACCCTTGCCTTTATGTTCAGCTGTGATCAATCACAAACTGTCAATTTTTTTTACTGATAAAGGAAAATGATAATCTATACTTAGAAAAAGAATATGAAATGGTGATGTTATTTGACAAGAATGTGGAAGATGCAATAATGAAAGGTAACTATCATGCTCTACTCTCGTAGTCTCTAGGCCCATTCATGGTCACATAAAATTATTAAAGAAAATGGATAAATGTGATACTTTTTATATATGTAATGTCTTTTTTACATTAATATTTAAAAATTATTAAAATTATATTTTAAAGAAATTAAAATATTTAATTTACTTTTTAAGATGTATTTATCATTTAGTTTTAATTTCACATAATAAAGAACTCATTTTGAAAAAAATAAATTTCCATATTGATTGCAATATTTAATATTAGAATTCTTAATTGTCATAATCACTCTCAATTACTCATTTTTTATATAATTTCTATCAAATTTAAATGGAGCAGAGTTTAAAATAATTATATTGAGAATTTATATAAAATCAATTATATATATAAAAAAAGGCATGCGCAAAATAAAAAGAATTACCATATAAACTAATTCTTTTTTTTTAGTATATAAATTTTATATAATATCTGTCTAAAAATTTTAACTTAACAATTTGTTTTCAGTAAAAAAAATAGTTTGTATATATGAAATATATGCAACCGGTATGTAGAAATGTATATATAAAAATCTAATTAGATAAAATTTAATTACAATAAAACTACCATTTAAGTAAAAAACTATAAAATTATCATATATTTTTAAGAAAGAGTATAAAAGTCTAAAATACAAAAAGAATGTGAAAAAGTCTTTTGTATAAAATATGGAGCATGTGGTGTACTTTCCGCAATAATTAAATTACTTAATGAGAATTCTAACTTATTTCTTGAAAGGAAATCTAACTTAAACTCCATAAGAAGTAAAAGATCCCTAAATGTTAGGGTTAATTTCATCTAATTTTATTTTTATTATAATAAAATTATAAAATAATTTTTCATCCTAAAAAAATTACTGAATTATATTTTTGTTTCATTAAAATTATTTTAGACTAATTTTCAGTAACACGTTAGCTGTCATGTCAGCTTTTCTATTATCTAAATCGAAAAATTAGCAAAAAGCGACTCTTATTAAACTTAGAGTATAAATTATATTGTAATTATTTTTATCATAATAGTTAACATTATGAAAATTTTACTTGTTTTCTCATCTGCAATCAAAAGAAAATGGTTAAAAATCAAACCTTTATTTCAGTATCCATCTGAGGTCAAGAAAAGAACACTAACAATTGTCAAAATTTACAAGCTCCTAAAAATTCTGTCTTTATTTCCAATTCAGTTGCGGAAAATTTGTTCTTGATAGATTAAATTATTTTTGCAAAAGAAGAAATAACTTCATAGTAAAGGAAAAACAATTTTGGAGTCAAATTCAGAAAACCCACGTGGCACATGCCCATCATCTAGACCATTCAAAGAGAAACAGCAGCCTCATTCAACACAAGCGCAGTGGATTAGTTTGTGTTGAAAATGTCATCACGACCTTCCCTAAAATCCCTACTTTTCCTTTTCCATTACATTTTTTTTTCAGTAAAAGGGAATAAAGACACCAAAGTTGAGGTTTCCAAGGGCCCCACTTCAATAAATTATAACTACTACACTTCTAAACTGAGAAGCAATCCCAAAGCAAACTTTTCGGTTTCCTTCTTTCTCCTTTATAACTTAACCTTAATTCTTGAATCTTGAAATCTTTATGTGTATGTGATTCTTGTTTTTCTTTACTGTGTTTGTCTTTTTCTTTCTTTCATCAATGGAGGGTTTTAGATCTCAATCTTGCAGAGGTGGAAGGATGATGCAGATAGAGGAATACCATGGAGGCAAATCAGGACCAACTAACATGCAGGATTTAAGGTCTTACAGTGTTAGCTATGCAGGTTCTACTTTTTCTACTACTCAGCCAAATCAATTTGGTAAGGAACTGAAGATCAAGAAAGGCAAAAGCAATTTTGGGTCATCATCTTCTTCAAAAAGTTGGAGTTTTAACGATCCTGAATTACAAAGGAAAAAAAGAGTTGCAAGCTACAAGGTTTACGCCATGGAAGGCAAGATGAAAGGTTCTTTAAGAAAGAGCATTAGGTGGATCAAGGACACTTATACGCAAGTTGTGTATGGATGGAGGTGACCAATTCTCTTATTAACATATTGTTTACTTATGTATTTCTTCATGTTCCATTGGTATTTAGATTGGGAGAGAAGAAGACATCTTACTTTTCTCTTCTAGGAAATATAAAGGTTTAACAAGTTTATCATGAATTTTATTATGTTGTAAGCTTTCTTTGTTCTTCTTTTGAGCTGAGAGGAAAGCCAGATCTGGCTATTAAATTTTTACCATATATACAGTGACTTTGATCAAGATCTGTAACAGATTAGCTTGATTTAAGTCAACTAGTGCCTTCTATTAGGCTGCTATCTTGGTGATTTGAGTATAGATTTGCATTACTTATGCTTCTAAGTATGATCAATAAAGATTTGTTATTTTTCATTTACTGCATTGATTGCACCATAAAAGAAGGTAAATTAAAGGTAGGATCCAAGTCTTTTCATTTAACCTTACCAGTAACGCAGGTAGTATAGGACAAGGTATCTTTAGATCATGATCTACGAATGTTTCTCCAGCTGCCAGATCAAATATTATGTTACTTGAATGATCTGTCACGTTCTTTTCCTACTATGAACTTTTTTTTTCCTTTTTTTTTTTTGTTGGGTTTTATATGTTATAACGCAGAACTGATAAACAAAATATAAATCAGTTTTAGACTGCCAAATCTGGACAGAAACGCAACCTATTAAAAACAACTTATTTCATCCTTTTCCTTGAGGAAGAGATTATACTAGGCAGAAATTTCCCTGGAAGATCAAAGGAAAATGTTTATCATTTGATTTGCCCTCGAGGCAGTAGAAATGAAGTATAGTGTCTTTATTGCTATAGGGTTTGCCCAAGAAATTCATAAGAGCACGTACAGTGGCAAACTAGCAATAGGCTATCATGTCAACTATAAATTTGGAGCTATACATATTTTACCATATAGTATCTCAACAATATTTTTTGCTGCTGTACCAAAAAGGGCACAACCAAATTTATTAGCATATGCATCTCACAGGTTTAGCTACTGAAGACAACAACACATTCAACCTTGACGTAGGTAAACCATAACATCTGATCTTAAATTTACAGTGGGCGAGCACACAGGTCGGCTTCAGCTAATATTGTACCCTCTCATCATTGTTGAAGTGCAGGCTCTCAATGCCTCGAAGGGTTGATTCAAAAGTCCTAATATTTGAAACGTTTCTACCTAAAGATGAATGCTTTAGCTCTGAAGATACAATAGGTGAACTTCTTTGCCCGCCAGATAATTTGACTCCTGGGCTCACATCTGTTGTGCGAGAGCGAGCTGGATCAGAGTCATTCCTGATCAGTGCCGCATCACGACTGCTAGAAATGGCAGGTCGCCTAGAAGTTCCAGTAGACCGCAGAAAATTTGAGCTGGATAACTGCACAAGTCCAAGCATGTGAAATGAAGTCAAGTAACCAGGTTAAGCATTTATGAAATACCACTGCCATATGAAAGTTCAATATGTTGCATGAGCTTAAATTCGAAGTTTATCATAATATCAACCAACCACACCCAACAACATGAAACAAACATCATATGCTGAAGGTAACATGGTGAACATAATAATATCGCAAGCATTCAAGTGAGCAAAAGGAAGAGATATGTAACTAAGTCAATTCATAGCAGGGGGCCACCTGGATTCAGGCCCATAAGTCACTGAAACTGACCCATGATCTAAGTAACAGTGTAGAAAAAGTGAAAAATCTTACATAATGAAGATTAAGACAGTTATATCAACTCCACTTATAATAACTAGAAGTCTAGAAGAACTGATAAGTGCCATTTGGTAGAGGCTAATCATAAGCAAATGCATGTTGGAAGTACTTACTGAAGCATCTTTGGATAAGGGTAGATCATTTGCAACAAGACCTTTTTGTTTTGATAAATTTCCCGAACTTGTAATTTGTCCAGAATTTCTCCTCCGAGAGAGATCTGTTGAAGACCAACCATGTCTACCCTCTTCCCCACCTATAATAAAGTGCAAAAATCACATATCATGCATCACTTGTACATGTGCGCACAAGAAAATAAAACTCATACAAAAGCTGAAGTGGAAAAGCAGCAGAATAACCTGACTGCCTGTCAATATTAGCAACAGCAGGAGGCATGCCAGAGCTTGGTCCAGCACCAGGGCCCTTCATTCACAAATCACAAATGAATGAAACATCAAGGTCTATAGAATAACAGCCATAAATGAAAGCCCGGAGGACATAAAGAGATAAATCCTTACCAGTGCACGAGTAGGAGGATTGGCAATCTGCGATTGCTGATACTTCAAAATTGTCCAGTCAAAGACATAGTCAAACTGAAATCCTGAATTTAAAAAAAAAAAAAAAAAAAAAGAGAACAATTGTGACAGAGAAGTACTTGGTTCTGTTACTGCTATAGCTTTTACGTGTGCAGGATATTTAAGAGCAATAAGTAAACAGCAAAGTTCAAACCTTCACGAATAAAAAGATCACGTAGAAGCCTTTTCAGGTAAGCATAATCTGGTTTATCATCGAAACGCAGTGAACGGCAGTAGTGGAAGTAGGATGCAAATTCTGTGGGATAACCCCGACACAAGGCCTAAACAGGATGCAGTGAACTTTCAGATCAGCTCGATGAACATGGAAAAGATTATGAAAAAATTCACTATTTGAGGCATAACTTCACCTCAATAGAAGTTGACACTTTCTTCTCACTGATCTTTTCATACTTTTGCTTCTTGGTTCCTGCTTTAAGTCCTTGCCAAGGAAGACTGAATAAATATATGGGAACAGGGTTACATCTGAGAAGAGCATGCAAGGAAAGGATAACATGGGTAGATAGGATGGATGTTTACCTTCCTCTTAAAAAATACATAAGAACATAACCAAGTGATTCTAAATCATCCCTGCGGCTTTGCTCTACGAAGTACATAACACAATTAGAAAACAGTAGTCACAGAATTAAAAACCAATTAGATATTGCATTGTAAACACGGTGCAAGAAATTGAAATAACAATAATAAATATACCGATGCCAAGATGAGTATTCATGCTAGCATATCTTGCAGTTCCAGTCAAATTTTTATTTTCTCTGCAATATACAGTAAGCAAACCAACCAGAGTAAGCTCCCTTTTTTTTTCTTAATATATAGTTTGAACTCAGGACAAGATCAATTGGAAAATGTAAATATATAAAAATAAGTAAAGAAAATCACGAGAATAAAAGCTAATTGAACGGACCAAAAGTCCAAAACTTCAAAAGATTAACTAAACACCAGTATTAAATGCATAAGCAACTTTTTACCAAAATTGGGCAACAAAGAGCTACAGCCTACACATCACTTCATTAATAATTATCAAAGATAACATATTCAAATGTTAGCTAAACATAGAATGCTAAATTTTGAAATTAAAAGGTAATAATAATTACAATGCTCATAAAAATGGATGCCAGAATAAATTAAATGAACCATCTGGCATCATGCACCAATGGTATGCTAGAGCAAATTTAATCCACTCCACTCATTAGATTATAGCTAAAGAGCACTTATACTGTACAATAGGAGTAACCAGTCTGCATATATAAATCAGCACACATAAAGCTAGAAACAACTTATGTAGCAATAAAATTTAAAATTCAAGCCTCTAACAAAATGAAAATTTAATGCATTGGTCTACTTTTAGTTGAAAATCAATAACCTGTAAGGAATATGCTGATGTGTTGAAGTGTCTCTGTACTTCTTAGCCAGACCAAAGTCAATGATATAGACCTGCACCCAGGAAGCCATCAAGTAATGCAACAAAAGCAGAACGAGTAAGAAATGGTCAATAATAGGTATCAGTATCAAACCCGGACCTGATTTGCACGCCTCCCCAAACCCATTAGAAAGTTGTCTGGCTTAATATCTCGGTGGAGGAACGATTTGGAATGAACAAATTCAACTCGATTAATCTGACAGGAATGCCACAGTTGACAGAACAAAAAAAAATCATAAAATCATATGGCATCAGAAGAATGTGCATCAAACAAAGTAAAAGACAAAGATAAATCCTACCATCTGGTCTGCAAGCATCAGAACAGTCTTGAGAGAGAGTTTCCTACTGCAAAAGTTGAATAAATCTTCAAGACTAGGTCCCAGTAAATCCATCACAAGGACGTTATAGTCCCCTTCAACACCAAACCATCTAACATTTGGAATTCCAGCTGCCAAAATTACAATAAATAGCAATAAGAGCAAATAGAAAATTTTAACAAACAAATAAGATGAAATGGAACAAGGATAAGAAGAATAAGATGAAATGTCATTACTTCCTCCTTGTAGAATTTTATATAACTTTGACTCATAGAGCAATTGAGGATGCTTTGTCTTAACATTTTCCTGAATAAGAAAAGGATAACAAGTTCAGTACTAATCCAACAAAGGCTATACTAGGAATCCACGCCGTTCAAGATATGTCCAAATTAATTAAATAAAGAGATTGTGAATATCTAGCTCATCCATGCCATTTAAGATATATAGAAATTAATTAAATGAAGAAGTTGTAATTATCTCTTATTCAACTGAATGAACTGACATTGAAACTAAAGCTCCTGTGCTCTTATCCAAACATCATAACATAACTAAAGCTTGCAATTCTAAAATGCTTAAATTAAGAATCATGCTCAGGTAACAGTAAAAGATTTGCACTTTGGAAATAATGTAAAAGAATTACATGGGTAATGAGTTTCAAATATGGGAATCCAAAAGGAAATAAAGAGAAAGTACTCACAAGTTTAATTGCAACTTCTTCGTTTGTTTGAATATTAGTCCCTATAAAAACCCAAAAAATAAAATAAAAATCAGAATGGACAAAATTTGCTGATAGCAAACTTAACAAGTGACTAAAAAGGATTAAAAATAAGAAAACGAACCGAGATAGATTTCTCCAAATGATCCGCTACCGATCTTACGACCAAGACGAAACTTGTTGCCGACACGCGGTTCCATAATACCAGAAACCCTAAACTGCCTTTCTCTACAAGAAGCAAAAACCCAAACCCCTTTAAGGAAAAAAGCAAAAAAACCACCAAAATTCCCTCAATTTCCTTTCTTTTTTTCAAAAGTGAGCACAAGAATTAAGGACCCTACAAGTGTCGGTAACGAAGAAGGAGATGAAGAAGAAATCAACGGCGGGTAGAAAATCTCAGCGGAGAACTGGGAAGAGAGGAGGAAATAAAGCAGGAAATTTCTCTCTCTACAGATTATTATTATTATTTAAGAGAGAGAAAGAGGAGAAGGCATTGTATTTGTTTCTGCCTTTCTTTTCTTTTCCTTTCGTGTTGGTCTGATCTTTGATCCAATCGAAAGCGGACTTCGTTACACTGACAAAGCTATCTACTTGTGTTTCTGTCATCAAACGATGTCGCTTTCGCATTTCCTAAACTACGTCGTTTGGCATATTCCATAATGCTCTTTTCCTGTCAATTGCCTCTCCTTTGGTTTCATGGAAAGAAAAAAGAAAAAAAATTAAATATATATATATATATATATATTTTTAAAAATTTTTCTCCCTGCACCAACCAAACCAATAAAGGAAAAGGTGGATATTAAAAAGCGTCCTTGTCATTCTTTCAAGCATAATTTGAAAACAAGATTGTGTTCTTAATTCTTTGATGAGTTCTTTTCAACTATAATCAGTACCTATTCTCATTAATATGAAAATGAGGAGGCGGCAAAAGAAGAATTGAAACGTTGGGTATCAACTATTTTCATAAGTAGCTGTTAAAGCTTCTGAAATGTTATAGGTAGTGTACATACAACAGCTTGAATAATTTGTGTATAATGAATGGGACATGAACCAACCCCACTTTACTTACCCACGTAAAAAAAAAAAATTGGTACAAGGGGATTATCATGAGAAGCTCCAAACTGATCAAAACCCTAAGAACTTATCAAAAAGATGAAAAAAGGTTATGATGGGGAAGATGCATAACTTTGTGATACTAAGGATGAATGCTTCTTCTGCAGCTTCCCTTTTAACTGTCTAATCTTTGCATCCACTCTTGCTGTGAATCCGATCTTAGTTTTTTGTCTTGCCTTGGACCGTTCTCTTCTCCACATGTTTTGATCCTCAACATCCTTCTTATAGTACTTAATTTCTTGAATGATATGGTGATCCATTGGATGAATACATCTTTGGAATGATATGTGAGCCATGTAAGGAAAGTTACATGCAACTGTTACCAAGATGATTGAACACCAGTATATTGGTGCTGGACCTAAGGCTTCAACTAAAATTTGGTAGGCAGTCTCAGAATAAATTGGAGATATCATCCCATAAAGTAAAAGAAATACAAACCAAGCGCCAATGCTGCCCCAGACAAAAAGATGTTGAATCCATGTGAAGTGGCTCATTGTAAGTGCGATCTGGCAGTTGACTGCACAGATGATGCAAGAGAACATGGTGGTACCCACTGCCGCCATATCAGCAGTTTGACCTTCCTCACGGAATGGTTGCTTAAACAGGATGACAAGATTGAGTATGAAAATTATAAGAGAGGAATAGAGACCGTTGGCCATCCATCCTAGTATCCTATACCAGTCGAAAAACAGATTTTTTGGTCCTTGCTGATAAAGAGCAGGGAACTGCAAAAGGAATGATGCATATATGAACATAGTAAAATTTGTCTGGTACACGGACCAAAATTATCAAGATGTTTTTAATTAGACTAACCTGTAAGCAGACCTCAGAAGAAACATCTTGTTCAAAAACTCCAAGTGAAATAACCGGCAGAGAGGTGAGAACAACATTGAACAATAGCATGTACCAGTCATCATAAATTGATTGTCCAGAAAATGCCGTGAAGGCCTCAAAGTAGAACAGGGTGAGACCAAATGCTATATTTTTGTAGAAGAAATAGCAAATCTGAACACCAAATATCCAGGATTAAATAAAGATTAATCAAGCATGTCCATCTACATGGAAATTCATTGAAGGCCTGTATCTATGCAAATCAAAAGCGAAACAAATAATTAAGATTGCTAGTTTTTGACTATTACCATCTGAGCAATTCTCTTGTAACACCAGTGTCCATGAACTACCAGAAGTCTTTCCAGGAACCGAAACTGAGAGATAGAGAAATCACTGGCCATCACAGCCTGTAACAAAATTGCGAGTTCTGTAAGCTTCAATAGAACATCAAGAAGCACTAGCACATAGAAGAATGAAAATCCAGATGCTTCTTTGTTCTTTTAATGAAATTTGGGATATTAATCTCAATAAAATAAGGGGAAGAAAATAGAATACATTGAGGATAATGTCCATTACAAAGTGGGTTCGAGCATAACAGTGATAGGAATTCAAGTTTGAACCCAAACAAGGCGTAGACATTAATGATGCTTTTTTTTCTTTTTTTTTCTTTTTTTCCTGTTTGAGCATATACATTGCCTGAATGATGAAAATGATATTATTCGAGTGTTTCATGAAATAGGAATTAGACACTTTACTAACCTGCATACCTTCCACCCCACTGATGCCAACACCAATATCAGCTTCTTGTATCATTCCAACATCATTTGCACCATCACCAATTGCTAAGGTTGTTCTTCCAGTTCCCTCTTTTACTAATCTAGTTACCTGGAATAAAAATATATATACATATATATTGCAAATACCTTCTAGGTTGACAAGGACTTTGCAATTCGGAGTTCAAGTCCAAAAAGACAAATGAAAACTGTTAATGGAGAAAGAGGAACATACCAATGCCTTCTGCTTGGGAGACACGCGACAGCATATGACAGATGCACAGTCAACTGCTAATGCCAAGAACTGATGCTTCATGTCATCTTCCAGAGCAAAGTCCAGAGTTTTTCCATCAATAATTAAAGCAAATGCAGCATGTGGATCCTTTTCTAGCTTAATCATTTGAGAGGCATTGGTGATTTGATTCAAAATATTCTCTTTTATAGCCTGATCAGTCATAAAAAGCGGCGAAGTCTAATTGTCAAATAATATAATAATTTCATGAGAACAAAGTCCAGTACTATCTTGCCATGCAGTGAATACCTGTTTAGAATCTTGGGCCACCATATCTGAGTTTGTGATGGTAATACAAATCTGCTTCATTCCCTGTCGAAGCAAACTACAGGCATACCTACATCATGAAAACAAGAGGTTTTCTTCAACTGGAGAAAGAACCAATATGCATTAAAAACAATCCTAATTAATACGCAACAGACTGACCCTATATTGATTGCAGTTTCCATTTTATCCCCTGTCAAAACCCAAATCTTGACACCAGCTTGTGCAAGTTTGTCTATGCACTGGGGCACCTGAGAAGGAATATTTGAAATTCAGTACAAATTCTAGATGAAACAATTAATGGCCCTAAGTTAACAGCAACATGTACCCCATTTTGTAATTTGTCCTCTACAGCAGTTGCACCGACAAGAATCAATTCTTTTTCCATCATATCTGCAACTCGCTCAAGCATTGCGTCCCGATCAGCACCAATAGAAGTTTTGGCTTTTGTAAACTCATTGTTCCATGCTGAATACTCAGACTCATTAAGCTTCTTGTAAGCAAGTGCCAGCGTGCGCAATCCAGCTTCCCCATATTCATTCAAATGCTTAGTAGTAGCTTCCTCATATGTTCTTCCGTTCTTTGATAGCCGATCAAAAATGATGCTGCATAATTGAAGCAAAGAAGCAATGAATAGCCATGAAGAAAGTATCTACTTTGGAAATTTTATTTCCGCTGTGTTTTTGCAAAGGGAACAGGAAGAAGACAATTTCGTTTGGCTCGACACAGTCTACTAAGGATATAAGAGATAATCCTTGAGAACACTGAGAAAGAGTAATACATGCTGAGTTGCTGATTGCTTTGGAACTCAACCACTTCTTATTATATAAATTAGTTAACAGACAATTAGAAGTCTAACCTGTCAGCACCTTTGCACAGGAGAAGAATCTGCCCATCCTCATCCCTGACAATTACGGACATTCGCTTTCTTTTGCTAGTAAATTCCAACAAATTGAGAACTTTAAACTCCCTGCAAAATTCTCAAGGGACATCAAAGAAGTTAACAAACGAAATTTCAAAGGATCAATGAACAAAAAGCCTGAATAACGAGAAAATTTGTTAATTTGCATCTTTACCTTTCAACCGCTTGTCCTGAGCTAGCATACTTTTCATGGATAAACACACTTGATTGAGTTCTTTTACAAAATTCAAAACCAAATTCTCTTGCTGCAACAAGAAAGGCCCCTTCATCCGGAGACTCTGCTTCATATGTATAATTGCCAGTCTCTTCATTCAGCTCAGGAACAGCACTCTGACAAATTGCTAATATGCGAAAAAATAACAAGATCACATCTGAGTTGGGCTCCTTCAACCAATTCCCATGCATTATGCGGTTGTCCTCAAAACTAAATCCCTTCAAAGCTGGTTTCTGATCTCTCTCATCTTTAGAAGTAATTACAGTCTCCAATTCAATTTCTGATGCTCCACTGCTGTTCTCCCATGAATTCCGCACATTGTTTTTGAACCTGGAACTATTAGATATTCTTCCGTCCTGCTCCTCAAAGTCCATGGCCATCTGTTTTGCTGCAGCCAGTTCAACTTCACTGGAACTTACACCATATGAAGTACCAGCAATGGAACACTTGAGAAAGTCCATCTGATTACAGGTCAAGGTGCCAGTTTTATCAGAGAGTATTGTGTCCACCTGGCCCAACTCCTCATTCAAGTTTGAAGTCCGTGCTTGAGCAGTATTGCCAGTTTCTTCGTCATACATGTGTAGGTCTTCATCAATGAACTTTGCTTGACAAACTTTCACAACTTCAATTGAAACGTAGAGAGAGATGGGTATTAAATACCCATAAAGTATAAGAGCAGTTATGAAATGGGCTAGACCTGACTGGAGAGGTTTATTAGGATCATACAATTCTTCGGGTCTTGAGGGTTGCATGTACCACCAGTCTGGCATTTGAAGCTTTATCTTCACTGCAAAACCGATTGAGCTTATCAGCGAGATCAATAAAAGGAGACTGAAAAGAATGTATATGATTTTGTCCATTTTCCTTTCTATTCTGCTCCTCTTTGAAGGGGATTTTGTTGAGTTCTGCATGACTTTACTGTCAAAACCAGTGAAAATCACAACCCCATATACAAATGCCGTATTCCTGAGCTTTGAATCTCTAAGGAGTATCTGACCAGGATCGAGAGGATAAACTTGACGATCATACTCAAAATTACCAATGAAGGTGTAAAGACTTGGATTGGGATCTTCACATTTTATTATTCCAGAAAAGTTCTTGAAAGTCTCATCATCATCCAGGGGCAAGGTCACCTCCAAAGCTCTCTTTGGCTTCAAGTTCGTCTCGCCATCTAAGTTCATAGTCTCCACATAGCAGATCCCATCTTCATAGCTACTAGACAATAAAAGCAAATCAGCTGGAAAAAACTGATCCTTTTCCACTTTCACAACATCACCAACCTGAATCTTCTGCCATGGCTTATTACCAAAAATTCCATCCCCTTTATGGACACTAGCTTTCCTGGTATTAACTTTCATATCCTGCATAAATCTACGCCAATCCTCTAAAGCTTCCTTTGCCATACTAATTCCAACAACAAAGGCCAAAGGAAAAATCATGCTCACGGCAGAGAATGGGGCAACTGGTGTAAGAGAAAGAATTGCAGCCAAAAGGAAGTAGATATTGGCAACACGCCGAAACTGCTCAAAAAGCGCCTTAGGCAGGAAGGTGGCAGCGTTGTACTTAGTGGTGGATATATAATTTGAGCAATATTTCAAGGGCTTTTTTCGGTGCATACGCGGTTGGTTGCAATGAACAATTCTGGAATACCCAGGGCCTTCAAATGAATGTGGACTCTCATTTTCTGTCTTTGGTCTTATGCATGAGAATGGGTGAAAATGGCTCCGCCGGAGCCTGGCCCTTATCCTGCCTCCTGCCATCTTCTAGCAGTTGATAATGAACTTCCAACCACCAGAAAAGGCAACCCAATTTTTGCCTTCAGAGCAGATGTCAAGCGCGTCCTTTATGGGTTGCGCAAGATTTTCTTTTCCAAAGCCTAAAGGAAACCAAAAGAACAATCATGGAAAATAAACTGGAAAGCATACACATTTAACAAGAAGTCATTTCAAAACTAACAGGTAGGATCATTCAATAGAAGCATAAGAATAAAAATTCATCCATTGAAATTCGAAACACCATATTCTACGAAATGGATCATACTCCAATAGCAAATAAAATCTTTCACCCCAGATTATACAATTTTGTGAATAATTGGAAATGGAACAAACAGTTAGAAAATAATTCAAAAAATGTTTTTTTCCTCAAAAAAATAAAAAATAAAAAATGAGACACATAAGCACAAACCCAATATCCATTTAAAGCTAGAGAAAAAAAATCGCATTATTTGACCATAAACTTGTTTAGAACTCCAGCATTATCAGCTAGAATCTCAAACCCAATTCCGAATTCACTAGAAACGACCCCAACCTCGAGAAAAAACGGAAAATAAAAACTCAAAAATCACATAAGAAGATAGGAAAACGTATTTTCCACAAGGAAAAACGAAAGAACGTCCAGGTATAACTAGTAACCAAATTTGAATCAGCATTTCATCGTATGAAAACCTTAAACTCCCGAAAATTTAAAAAGAAAACAACAGAAATTTAGAAATAAAATCCAAAAAAAGAAAGGCCAGGACCACAAAACTAAGCAAGAAAAAGGAAAAGAGAAAATGTTACCTATCAGGAGGCTGGTCCATCATTGAGCAAAATTAGCCAATACCCATTAGAGAGCAGAAACAACAGCAGCAGCTGGGGAGTTGCAGGTCAGGAAATGATAATTAAACAAAAACACAAACACGCACACACCCAGAAATTTTGGAGGAAGAAAATTTTTGATTTAGGGGGAAGAGAAAGAAAATGAGAGAAAGAGGAAAGACAAAGACAGGGTTTTAGGCCATGGAGAGAGAAACACTCTCTCTCTCTTTTGTTTTTTTCTCCTTCCCTTTCTCTTTGCGATGGTAGTCAGAACCAATGGCAGCAATTCCCGGGGTACCTTCACTTCTCCTTGTTAACCTATTTTCTTCCTCTTTTTATAATTTTGATTTTTTTCATTTACCTTTTTCTATGAAAAAAATATATAAAAAACAAAAAACAATTTTATTTAGAATTCTTACACCTTCAAATGACCTGGCAAACTCCGGCACTCCTTTTTCTTTAAAATCGGTCACCGCGTGGGACCCGCCTAAAGCCAGCGTGGCTAAAAAATACTGCAATTCTCCCCCAGAAAGAAAAAATAAATAAATAAATAAACAGTATAATTTTTATAATTTATGTTTGAAAAAAACATAATATATTATTTTTTTTAATTTTAAAAAATATATTATTTATTTTTTATAATTTGACATAATATACTAACAGAAATTTAAAAAATATATATAATATATTAATAAAAAATAATATTATCTTGCTGATGGATATTAGTACAGTAAATCAAACTTACAGAAAATACTAATACAATATATCAAAATTTTATGGGGTGAATAGTATAATTTTCAAATCTTATGGAGTAGTAATATATTATGTCAAACTATATGAAGTAAATTGTATATTTTTTAAATTTCAAAAGAATACTAGTATATTATATCAAATTACAGAAAGACAAATAATAATTTTGCCTTAATACTCATAGTTTTTTTATTTCATACAGTACTAGATTCACAAATAGATAAAAATACAAATATTAGTTTTAATAAAAAAAATTCCAAAAATATAAATAAATAATATTAATTTTTTTTATTATTAAAAGTGCCAGAGATTTAGGAGTCAATTCAATTTCTTTGGTTTTTGCTTTTCAGTTTTCTCTGGTTTTTGATTAATTAGTGAAGGTTACATTTAGTTTGAGTGGTTACATTTATCAAGAGAGTTTTGTAACAGAGATCTAAGATTCCTGAAGTTGACTTAAATTTAATTTAAAATATATTTAAAATACCTTATTATTAAATTATATTAGAGATTCAGAATCAAGAATGCACACTAATGTGACATGTTTTTTTTGTTGGAAATTATGGATAAGCTAAGGAGGAAAATGTCATATTTAAGAAAAAAAAAAAATCAAATGGCTGTAATAAATTCAAAAATTAAGAAATAGTGGGAGAGGTGGAACCTGCATTAAGGTCTCCCACTCCAATTTATGGAAAAAAAAAATGTCAAATATCCAACCACATGCATTACAATATTAAATCCAATCATGCATCAAAGCTTGTTATATTCTATGTACGTATTTTTCATAAAAAAAAAAACTTATATGAGTATATAAATTTATTGTAAAGATCAAGGGTCAAAATTACATTTAGATCTGTAAATATAATATGTAACAAATAGATATGATTGAAATTGTAACGCGTCCATTTTGATATTGATTAAGCTCAAGTAAGATGAGTTTAAGCTAATACTATATGCATAATAATTTAGTTTATTCAAAATAAAATGTAATATATTAAAAAAATACATTAAATCAATTTATTAGACTTATAAATTATAAATATACATTTACGTATATTTTTATTTATAATAAATTATATGTTATTGTTGTTATAATAATCACTCAATTTTTGTTTTGTCTTTTTTGAAATAAATAATATCTCTATTAACAATTTTAATTAATTTTACCAAAATACAGCGGAATATAGCGGGTGAACTAAACGGCACGTAATATGTTCGCGTGCGTGGAAAGGTAGCCATCGACCGATATGGACTCTCCATTCAAAAGATATAAAATCGGAGAAATGATTTCATTTCTAAAAATATAAACGTTGGTCATATTGGAAATTTGGTTAATGGAATAGATGTTTAACTATGCACTTAAGAATCTTGCTTTTTTAATTATTTCTTTTAAAAGAAAATCTTGTCAAGCTTTCAATGTAGGGTCCCCATATTTTGGCTGATTTTCAATAATAGTTTTGAGTATAATTGCTGTAAGTTAATTGATACCAATTTATATATTGTTTACCCTATTATTTATTTATCTATTTATTATTTTATTTAACTAATATTACATATATACATATTGCATTAAAACTAAATTTTTGTTTTGAACAAATATTATACAATTAGCAATTTATATATTGCACTTTTTATCTCAATTTATTCGAATTTATATAAAATACTTATATTTTTAATATAAATTGAATAAAATAAATAAATAAATAGAAAAAGTACAAATATTTTATATAAATGGCAATAAATTAAAAGTGTAAAGACAACTGACATTTATCTTTTTAAAAAAATCTAAAATTCAATTTAATTGTCACTTTTATATAATCAAATAGATTTAAATTTTTTTTTCAATATTGCCCTTAATATTATGTATAATTATAAACTCATTTATTATAAATTTAGACTAAACAACTATACACTATTTTATTTTTTCTATCCCAATAGTTTTGAATCATTCAATTCATAGATAATTTAATCTTAACTACTTTTTTTTTCTCTTAAATTCATTATAATAAATTTATAAAAAATTACAGTTAATTATTGGATGGATATTAAATCTAATTTAAACACAAATAAGTGAATAACAAAGTAATTATTGGGTTATTGTTGTTTTACACGAAGATATTAAAATAATTTCTTAATCAAATATTAAAATATTATTTATAAGGGACAAAGTTCGAGAATATTATAATAACGTTTAAAGGTGCATAAAAAGGATAACCCACAAGGCCACAATTAAATATTTTTTTATGAAGATTTATTTCCAAGAATATAATATTTATGAAAATTTCAAAGTTGCAAACAATGAGCAATTTGGGGTCCTCGTCATCATCGCCAACCATCACTACTTAAAATTTCTAAAAATAATTAAGTATTTGATAAAAAAATTGGGATTACTTGCTATTCAATTATTCATGTATTGAAATATTTTTTTT
>CATIWF010083542.1:0-18171 GCA_949630135.1 Balakata baccata
GACAAATTTGAAAAACAATCTACACAGGCATGTAGAATCCACACAGGAGTGTGGATTAGCCATGTATACATTGTAGCACAATGACATATGTGTGTGGAATCCATATGGGAATGTCAAAACTATGGTTGTGTGAAATGACACGGGCGTGTGGAATCAACATTGTATACACACAACAATACAGACGTGTGGAATCCATACGGGAGTGTCAAAAGCATGGCCGTATGAAACAACATGCGCGTGTGGAATCGACATTGTGTACATACAACGACACGGCCGTATAGAATCCACAAGGGAGTATTGCTTCAATTTCCAGAAATAAAAAATGTAAAAATTGGGCTTGGTTCGGACCGTGGAATTTCGGCTCGACATTCGTATACGCAGATCGCACACCTACACATTGGCCTATCCTGGATCATAGATTTGCACCCCCTATGCCTGAGCGCGTGAGAGAAAGCATTCCGTACTACTTTCTTACCCATGTAAGAATACATCTTACTATATAAACACAATTCCAACTTTACATTTTAGTGATATGGGACGCTTTTCCTCTTTATATCTCCTTAGTAAGGAGCTTACTTTGAGCTTCAATTTCTATTTACACATTCTCCATTTTAAGTATATGAATAAATTAATTCATAGTTTTCATATCAGGAATACATATCCTGGTCTTTCTCCTAAAACTGAGTTGTGGGACCCACCTAAATTACCCTCTCAAAATGGCTTATAATTACAATTTTTCCAACAATCATCCACATGAATAAAATTGGGCGAAAAAGTAAGACGAATAAAGCCTTACTATGTGATAGAGTTTGACAATTGAAGCTTGCACAGGATAGGTAGGTGTTACCTTTTGAATCTTCCCTTATGAAAGTATATTTAATTTACTCACTATCCAGTTGACATGATGTCATTAAACTGTTCAATTACTTGAGTAAATATGATACACTCTACACAAGAATCTTTCTTGACACAAATTATTTCTCATTGTTATGTTCATTTTGGCCCTGAACATCTGTCTGATTCTGCGAAAGTTTTGGAGAATTGAATTTAACACCTTCTCCATTGAAGCAGCCCTACTTCACTCCCACATAGGTAATACCTTACACAAATGTATCATTAAAAACGTAGCTTAAACTCATTTTTAATCTTCGCTGATTTATCCCCTATAATGATCTCTCTATGTCTTTACAATTAGGTTGTCCCATTGAACCTAGATCTTGAGATCTCCAGTCAACTAGGTTGGATTTTCCTTTGTATCGACTTATTATATTCTTACGGGTTAAGTCTCATTCCTCTTGATGATTTATCAATTTACTCTCGATTTAACCCTTTGGTTAGTGAATATGTAATGTTATCATTTGATTTACATAATCAACAATGATAACTCCTATTGAGAGCAGTTGCCTAATGGTATTATGTCTACGACGAATATGTCTAGACTTACCATTATATATATATATATATATATATTGCTCTGTGCCCTTCTAATTGCATATTGACTATCACAATATATGCATATTGGTGGCACAGGACTTTCCCATTTCGGAATATCTTTTAAGAAATGATGTAGCCATTCAGCTTCTTCAGCATAATTGTCTAATACAATAAACTCAAATTCTATCGTGGATCTAGCTAAAACAGTTTTTTTAGAAGATTTCCAAGTCATAGTTGCACCAGCTAGTGTAAATACATAACCACTAGTGGATTTTGAATCTTTTTTATCAGAAATCCAATTAGCATCATTGTAACCTTCTAGTACAGCTGGATATCTAGTGTAATGCAGTCTATAATCAGGAGTATACCTTAAGTACCTACGTACTCTTTCAATTCTTTTCCAATGATCTAGCTCTAGATTACTGGTATATTGACTCAGTTTACTCACTGCATAAGCAATATCTAGTCTTGTACAATTCATTAAGTACATCAGACTGCTAATCACATGTTCATATTCTACTTGAAACATATTTTTTGCTCTATTCTTTGATAGATGGAGGCTCAAGTCCAATGAGGTTCTAGCAATATTGGTATCATTCTTGTTGAATTTACCAAGTATTTTATCAATATAATGAGTTTGATTCAAGGTCAACCCATCTAATCTTCTAGTAATTTTAATTCCTAGAATCACATCCGCTAGTCCCATATCTTTCATATCAAAATCCTTGGTAGACTTGACCATCTTATCATTACTACCAACAATGACCATGTCATCAACATATAAACATAATATGACATAACCATCACTCGTGCTTTTGACATAAACATATTTATCACACTCATTGATTTTGAAGCCACTAGATAACACTGCATTAACAAATTTCTCATGTCATTGCTTAGGCGCTTGCTTCAAACCATACAATGATTTAACCAATCTACATACTTTCTTTTCTTGTCTTGAGATAATGAAACCTTTAGGTTGTACCATGTAGATTTTTTCATCTAAATCTCCATTTAGAAAAGTAGTTTTTACATCCATTTGATGTATTTCTAGATTATACAATGCAACAATCGCTATAATCATTCTTATTGAATTGATTCTGGTTACATGGGAATAAGTATTAAAATAATCTAGGCCTTTTTTCTACCTATAACCTTTAATCACAAGTCTAGCTTTATATTTATCAATCGAACCATTTGCCTTCATTTTCCTTTTGAAGATCTACTTGGATCCTAATAGTTTACATCATAGAGGTAAATCCATTAATTCCCAAGTATGATTATGCATGATGGAATCAACCTCACTCTTACTTTCCATAAAAACTTTCTTAAGAGTTTATAGTCTCATTATAAGTTTGAGGTTCTGCCTCTAGTATATAGGTCAAAAAATCTAGTCCAAAAACTTTTCTATCCTTGCTCTTTTACTATGCCTGAGCTCTATCTCAATAGGCTCATCCTCTAAACCAAGTTCTTCGTCATAAACTTGATCTTGACTATTTCCAATAATAACCTTAAGAGTTCGCTTTGATGAATTCATCTCTTCTAAAGTCTTACAAGGAAATATATGTTCAAAGAACAATACATTCCTTGATTCTATAATCGTATTTTTATGAATATCCGGAATTCCCGATTTATACACAAGAAATTGATAAGCACTATTATTATGTATATAACCAATGAAAATGCAATCAACTGATTTCACTTTCTTTGGTATAGGAATGGCCACTTTAGCAAGACACCCCTGCACTCGTAAGTATTTATAAGATGGTTTTCTCCCTTTCCATAATTCATAAGGAGTTTTATCTTGCTTACTATAGGGTACCTTTTTTAAAAGGTAATTAGCCAATAATATGGCTTTTCCCCCACATGTTCTGTGGCAACCCAAAACTTATCAGCACTGCATTCATCATTTCTTTCAAGGTACGATTCTTCCTTTCTACCACACTATTAGATTGTGGTGAATACGGTGTTGTAGTCTCATATATGATTCTATGTTATGCACAGAATTCACCAAATGGTGTCACATATTCACCATCACGGTCACTTCTCAAAACCTTGACTTTTCTATTGAGTTGATTTTCAACCTCAGTTTTATAGAGTTTAAATTTCTCTATAGCCTCATCTTTGCACTTAAGCAAATACACATAATAATATTTTGTGCAATCATCCACAAATATGATAAAATATTTGTTTCCACCTCTTGGTTGATCAAATTTTAAATCACTTACATCACTATAGATTAAATCAAGCGATTCACTTTTTCTTTCAATATTTTGAAATGATGATCTAGTTAGTTTTGCCACAACTTCATATTTATATTTTATATCAATATGGAAATTAGGTATGTGGTCCAAGTTAATTAACCTTTTCAAGGTATTATAATTTACATGTCCTAGTCTACTATGTCATAAATTGGAAGACTCAACCAAATAAGCAAAAGAAGTACTTTCATTATTACATTTAATAACAATTACATTGAGCTTATAAAACTCATCAATAGCATACCCTGTACCCACATACAGTCCACCCTTGGACAAAACAACTTTGTCTAACTCAAAAACTATTTTGAACCCATATGCTTGTTCAATAATGAACCTGACACCAAATTCTTGTGAATATCAGACATATACAAAACATTGTTTAGAGTCAGCTCATTTCTAGAAGTCATCTTTAACACCACTTATCATTCACTAAGAACTTCAGAAGAGGTAGAATTTCCCAAAAATAATTTTTTCCCACTCTTCGACTTAAAGATAGAGAACATCTCATGATTCGAGCATATGTTCCTTATGGCATCAGTATCAATCTACCATTCTTTTGGGTTAGACCCAACCATATTCACTTCTGATATCACAATAATAAGGTTAATATCATAAACCTCTTTAGTAATATTTTGCAAGAGATTTGCTTTGTTGCTCATTTTCTTCTTTGGGAGCTTACAATCAGAAGGCTTGTGACCTATCTTGTCATTATTAAAGTATTTGCCTAGGAATTTCTTTTTAAAAACTCCACCTTTGGGGGCTCCTTGAATTTCTTCTTTTTGATATTTTGTCAACGTTCAATAATATTTACCTTAGCCTCAAAAGAATTTAGCCCCCTTCTTTCTGAGCCTCTGTTGTCTTCTTCAATTCAAAGTCTAACGATTAGCTCCTCAATATTCATTTCCTTTCGCTTATGCTTAAGGTAATTTTTGAAATCCTTCTAGCTAGGAGGTAATTTTTGAAATCCTTCTAGCTATGAGGTAATTTTTCAATCATAGCAACCACTTGGAAGGTTTCACTCAAGTTCATTCCTTCAGCATGAATATCATGAAGAATAACTTAAAGCTCTTGAACTTGACTTACCACAGTCTTGGAATCCACTATTTTATAGTCTAGGAAATGTCCCATTATAAATTTTTTGGCGCCGGAATCCTCAAATTTATATTTTTGGTCTAATGATTCCCACAACTGTTCAGCAGTCTTGATTCCACTAGACATATTATATAATGAATCATGCAGCCTATTCATTAAATAATTCCTACACAAGAAATCAGAATGATGCCAACTGTCATAGGTCATCCTTGTTTGGACATCTTGCTCATCTTCTTTAAGAGTAGGAGTGTCCTCAGCTAATAACCGTGCAAGGTTCAAGGTAGTCAGGTAAAACAACATTTTCTGCTGCCAACTCTTGAAATTCAAACAGTTGAAATTTTTCAGTTTCTCTCCATAGTTCACAGGTACTGTTACAAGCACAACCAGAGAGACAATCTGGGTAGTAGAAGCCGATGGCTGGGAACCATCTCCATTTCACTGAAATAGCAAACAAACAATATTAATTCTAATAATTAATAAATCTGAATAAAGAATTAAAAAAACGGAATTTGTCTTAAGATTATCATAATATTAGGAGTATTGTTAATTCAAAATTCGAATAAAAAATAAGAGGAAGGTATAACAAATTTGAGGCTTGTGTTCCACACATTACCCGTAAGACAAATTCACCTCTATCACCAGTGTTTAGGATAACTGGCGTTTGTCTCTCAGGATACAACAGATTTCAAGTAGATATTGAATACACAACACCCACTTACAGCAAACTAATTATGTGTCACTTTTTGTTACTTTGAGAAGAAGAAAATGGAAGAAGAAGATTTCCCAATAAGAGCAAAAACCCACTCCAAAAAAAAAAACTATTCAACAAAAGCCAAGAACTCCCATTTATACTAGATGGAGAAGATATGAGATTAATTGTGATTAATCTCTTTAAAAGCTGCCAATAATGCCTTTGTAACATTCAAATAATGGTGAATTTAATCTTTGAAACATAAGAAAATGAAATCCCAAAAGATAAGAAGCTTAAAAGACAGATCTGGAAAACAATCCACAAGGGCATATAGAATCCACACGGAAGTGTGGATAAGCCATGCATATACTGCAGCACAATAACACGGGTATGTGGCATCCATATGGGAGTGTCAGAAGTATAGTCATGTGAATGTATACACATAACGACACGACCATGTGGAATCCACACGGGTATGCCAGATTATTAATTATAATTAATCTCTTTATAGGCTGCTAATAATGTCTTTGTAACATTCAAATAATGATAAATTTAATTTTTAAAATATAAGAAAATGAAATCCCAAAAGACAAGAAGGTCAAAAGACAAATCTAGAAAATAATTCACACGGGTATGTAGAATCCCACGAGAGTGTGGATTAGCCATGCATACACTGCAGCATAGTGACACGAGCGTATGGAATCCATACGGGAGTTTCAAAAGCATGGCCATGTGAAACAATACGAGCGTGTGGAATCAACACTATATACATACAACAACACGGGCGTGCAGAATCCACACGGGAGTGTCAGAAGCATGGTCGTGTGAATGTGTACACACAACGACATGGCCTGCCAAACCCCTAGTCATGTCGAACGGCACATGAGTGTTGCTTCAATTTCCAGAAATAAAAAATATAAAAATTGGGCTTGGTCTAGACCATGGAATTTTGGCCTGACATTCGTGTACGCAGATCGCACACCCACACATTAGCTTATCCTGGACCATGGATTTGCACCCTCTATGCCTGAGTGTACGAGAGAGAGCATTCTATGCAACTTTCTTACCCATGTAGGAATTCATCTTACTATATAAACACAATTCCAACTTTACATTTTAGTGATGTAAAACAACTCTTACTTTCACTTTTCCTCTTTACATTGCATTAGCAAGGAGCTTAATTTGAGCTTCAATTTCTATTCACATATTCTCCATTTTGAGCATATGAATATATCAATTCATATTTTTCATATCAAGGAACACATATCCGGATTTTTCTTCTAAAATCGAGTTGTGTAACCCACTCAATTACCCTCTCAAAATAACTCATAATCACAATTTTTAAAACAGCAAGGTGACCCCTTTTCTCCATACATATTCTTAATTTGTGCTTAAAGTCTATATTCTTTGATATTTGAAGCTTGTTATTCGGGTTCTTTTCGAGGGGTGTGTATTGCAAGAAATTGCCTTCCCATTACACTTTTTTTTTTTTTTTTGCTGATGACAACCTTTTATTTGGATCCGTATCTAGCAATGAGTGTGCGATCCTTAAAAAGATCCTGGAAACTTATGAGAATGTATTGGGTCATATTATAAATATTGATAAATATGCCTTATCTTTCAGTCTGAATGTTGAAAAGGCGATATACTTATGGTCAAAAATTTATTTGAGGTAAAAGAGGTCAATGGGCTTTAGGTTTATCTAGGATTACCTACTATTTCCTTAAGAGATAAGTGCATTCAATTTGATCATCTAAGAGAGAAAGTTGTCCAGAGAATCAAGGGTTTGAACTTTAAGTCCTTTTTGGTGGGGGAAGAGAATGTCTGGTGAAATCTATGCTGCAAGCTATTCCCACTTATGCCATGTTTTCACATTCCAATTTCTGTCTTGTCTGACATTGAAAAGTACACTTTTAATTTTTAGTGAGGTACAGAAGATGGAAGAAACAAAATGCACTGGAAAGCTTGGGAGAAAATGTGCAAATCTAAAATGATTGGGGGTATGGGATTTTGTGAAATGAAAACTTTTAACCAGGCTTTACTAGGAAAATAGGCATGGAGACTCATCTTTAGACTAGATTCTTTAGCAACCAGGATTTTTAAAGCACATTACTTACAATATGTTGATTTTCTGGATGCTGATTTGGGAAATAACCCCTCTTTTGTTTAGCAAAGTGTTCTTTGGGGTATAGTTTGTTAATGAAGGTCTTAGATGGTGAGTTGGAAATGGTGAAAGGATTAGAATTTATGACGATAAGTGGCTACCTCTTCCTCATTTTTTAAAAATCTCTTCTCCAGTAAATTTTGATCGATATGCTACTGTCAATATCTTGATTAGTGAGAATGGGAGATGGAAGGAAGATTTAATTAGAACCAGCTTCCTAGACTTTGAGGCAGATATTATCCTAAAAATTCCTAGATCTAGATTCTCTACCCAGGATTCTATTTGCTGGCATTTTGAGCCTAGAGGTATTTATACTGTAAGAAGTGGATACAAATTGGGCTTAGATTTACAAGGGAATAGAGAGGGATTATCTTTTGCACAGTTGTCTAAATGGTAGAGAATGATTTGGAACTTGGATTTACCTCCTAAATTCGAGTATTTGTATGGAGATTATGCTTTGATGCGCTCCCGACAATGACATCCCTTTTATCTCATCATGTTCTAATATAATCCTTTTGTCCTCGGTGTGTTTATAACTCGGAAATAATTGTTGACTCTCTTTAAATGTATGACTTCTCTTAAAGCCTGGAAGTATAGTCTTTTTGCTCCCCTGATCTCTCATTTACATTCAAAAAATATTTTTAATGTTTTAAATAAGGTTAAGCATGTTTCAACTAATGAATTTTCAGTTGTTCTATATTTGGTTGTGGTGGCTTTGGCAATGGCAAAACAAGGCAATTCATGATGGGAAGATTATGGATCCTAAACAACTACTATGGAAGGCATCTTTATTTCTGAAATCATTTATTGAGGCAAAGCTAAAGCCTTCACCATCTGATCATGGTGGAAACATATTCAAGGGAACTTAGTGGTCTAATAGATACTGATTGTGTGACAATTGATATTAGAGTTATTCTTTCAGATTTTCACCTTTTGGATAGAGCTTGTGAATTTCAGGAGCTATCCATAGCCTCTCGGCAGTTTAATTAAATAGTGGATAGGCTGGAAAAATATGATCTTACTATCTAGGATGAAGTTATTTGATTGGAGGATGAATGCCCTAAGTGGCTTCATTACCTTATTGCTTGTGATATCTCTTGATTGTATTGGTTGTTCTTTCTTTGTTGGGGCACTCTTTTTCCGTATAAGGATTTTTTTCTTTGGATTTTACCTTATAAGGTTTTTTAACGAGCCCCTATATGTTTTAGCCTTTCTTTTGAATGAAATTTTATTGATTTTCAATATATATATATGATTTTAAATTTATGTATTAATATATATATATATATTAATTAAAGTATAATTTTTTTAAATATTGTTATATATAAATCATTTTATTTTTAAATATAACCAGTTAAATTTCGGTACAATTCGATTTTAAAACAGTTCAATATAATTTAATATAGTTATCGGTTTGAATATCATTAAAAAATCTAGATCCGTCAAATTAAAGTCAACAGAACAATTCAATTCAATTTTAATAAAAAAAAGTCAACGGTATAGTTCGGTTATGTTCTGTTTTTCTCAGTTTTTCTGTTCAATTCGGAAATGTTCAGTATTCGTGTGCAACCCTAATAACTGTATAAGTTTGTTTTATTTACAAAATTATCATTGTCTCTCACATATGTAATAAATCCTTGGTCTATAATACTACATCGACAGGATCCACTATATAATTTGCCAGCAAAATTACTCACAAGCATATTCAAATATGATTTTTAAAATTTTCCAGCCATTTTGAATTTATCCAAACAAATTCTCTCCATAGTTAGATCATTTCTGAATTAGGTTGGAATTGAGTTTTGAGGGTGATGTAATAATTAACAGGGTAATTACATAATGAGTACTAAATCTTGGCACTTTATTATAATGTGATACCAAACCTTTTAATTGTTACAAATTGGTATCAAATATTTTATAAATGTTGTAATTTGGTATCAATTTTCAATTTATGATAATGAAAAAATGATATAGCATATCACATTACTCTATTATCTACATTAGATTTATTCTCTTATAAAAATACACTTAAAATGGTGATGATTAGATATATTATTTTTTTTTTTATAATTTATTTATATAATTTATTTTTTTAAATTTTGAAAGTATCATTGTTTGAATGTATTTTTATAAAAAGGATAAATTTTATGTAAATAATAGAGAAATGTAATATGTTATATTATTTTTTTCAATACTGAAAATTAATCTAAATTATAATATTTATATAAGATTTGGTATTGGGAAATTGTATCAATTATTAACTGATGGAATTGTCAGCAAAAGGAGTAAAAGGAATGAATCTTTACTCCTTGAAGCAAGTTTCAATCACACAACTTTAACGACGGAGTCGTCCAAAAGAAACGTAACAAGGACCAGCGGTCTCCTCAACAAAGCTCGCCTATAATGGCAGCTTTCCCGGCGACGAAGAATAAAGGACCCAATTCTGGTTCCGATGGAATGAACGCAAGGGTTTGGTTCTATTCTATTGTACTCACTATTCAATACGGGGCACAACCTTTGATCTCCAAACGTTGCACTGGGTAATTTTCCTTCTTTTCAACTACTCGATCACCATTTTTTTTTTTTTTGTATTTAACCTATTTTTATAAACTATGAGATCTTTTTGTTGCATAAGAAGAATAAAAATGTAATTTGCTCTTGAAATATCCGCAGCTATGGCCTGATACATTATAGTGTTAATTTGAAATTATTGCCCCTTTTTCTTTGTAGTTTATTTATTTGTTTATTATTTTTATTTTTCTTATTGTTAATTGCTGAAACTTGGGGAAAAGGAGAAAAAGGCGTGACGAGAACAGAATTTCTGTTCCGTCTATGTGTTTGATTGAGATAGGATAGCGTCAATTTATTTTCCTTTTTTTTTTTTTGTGAATTTCCTTCAAATTCCATTTGGTTTTGGGTTGAAAATGGTTTGTTTGGATTGTCAGGGAGAACTGGGAACTGCAAGGAAAATGTCACAAATTCAAAATGCATGACAATAAAATTTCATTATAGGAACAAAAGTTGACTGGTTTTATGAGTTTCATTAGGTTTTGCTTATTCTGATTGATAATCATTTGTTACCAGTGCATGATAGTAAGAGTTAATTTTGCTTGCTTTTGTATATTCATCTCCTGTTCTGAAGTGTGCAGTTGCACTGCTTGGCCAGTGGTCTTGAGACCTAATGCTATATGATCTCAGGTTTTGACTCAATGTAAATGTGGGTGAGATATGTTGAATTATGTGCATTTTGCATTCTTGATCTTATTCTTAACAGGATCTATGGACCATTTCTCACCTTCCATGCACTATCAGTTTCTTGCATTTAATAATGAAACTGTTTGTGCCCCATTTTATTCCTCATATTAATAAAGAATAATTGATTGGGAATTCTATCTGATGCTAGTCATTAATTTCTAATGGATTTTGATGCAGGCCACAAGTTATTGTGACTACATCTGTCTTAACATGTGAAATTGCTAAGGTAATTCGTTTTCAATATGCTCAAATTTTATTTTTCTTGTTATTTAGTTCCACCATCTATAGGCATAACATTCATGCTCCACCTGATAAATAATTACTCACACAACTATTTTTGCCTCTTAGGTAGCTTGTGCCTTAGTTCTCATGGCAAGAGATGGTAGTTTGAAGAAATTATGCAGAGAGTGGACGTTGGTTGGTTCGCTCACTGCATCAGGACTTCCTGCAGCTATATATGCACTACAAAATAGCTTGCTGCAGATATCTTACAGGAATCTTGATTCACTCACATTTTCGATGCTGAATCAGACAAAAATATTCTTCACTGCATTATTTACCTACATAATATTGAGGTACATTTCCTAGTATCAATTTTGTCGATTCTTCATGTTTGTGAAGTTTTTTTAATTGAAGCATAAAATGATGATCCTCATTGGTCAGGCCATTATTGTCAAACTTCCTAAAGTATTACAAGATCCTTTAATTCTTGATAATCCACTATAATAAAAATAAGTGTCAGAAAGGCTAGAATTTTTATTTTCCATGGAAAATAACATCTACTAGTACGGAGCTTGAGTTTCTATTGTTTGTTACTCTTTCATGAAATACTATCTGGACAAGGGTAACAAATTGAGGTATGATTTATCCTCAAACTACGTAATGGTGACCTATCGTTGGAAGTTTCTTATGCATATGAACTTCACTTTTTCACATGTGCTTTTTATCGTAATGCAACTGATGCCACCTCAAGTATTAGAAGAGCAAAGCAGGTTAGAACTAATAAGTAAGCTGATACATAGGAGGCAAAAAAAATGACTCAATTGGGTCTATGCAACTTTTGACTACTTTTTTATTCTATCTCTTTTGTTTTATGTTTTCTCATTGTCAAGTAGGAAGGATGACATGTTAATATGTATATAAGTAGATAAAATTGTTGCAACAAGATTAATGATTTCTAAGTAATTTGAAAGCGCTGACTTTGAACCATGGCATGAATGTAGGCAGAAGCAGTCAACTCAACAAATTGGCGCTCTTTTTCTGTTGATCATGGCAGCTGTCCTTCTAAGTGTTGGTGAAGGATCTACCACAGGGTCCAATAACAGTGACCCTGATCAAATTTTATTTTATGGTATTGTTCCTGTTCTGGTTGCTTCTGTTCTTTCTGGCCTTGCTTCATCTTTGTGTCAGTGGGCTTCCCAGGTTTGTGAAAAACTTATTGATTATTGACCAACAATGTTACAGCTGGTGAGTTGCCTGCCATTCTCTTATGCTGTTTGTTATAGGTTAAAAAACACTCATCGTACTTGATGACAGTAGAAATGTCTGTCGTTGGAAGCCTGTGCTTGCTGATCAGTACCGCTAAATCTCCAGATGGTGAAGCTATCAGACGATATGGATTTTTTCATGGTTGGACTTCATTGACTATGGTATGTTCTTACTGATAATTTTTCTTCTAGAAAAAGACAAAGCACTCCCTGTACATTAGCCTTGTGGTAAAAGGATGAGGTGGGAGTAGTGGAGGATTTAAATTTCAAAACTTAAAAGAACAGGAAATGACAAAAATGTATTGTTATATGGAGATTCACTCATCCTCTTTTACCTAGCTCATATCCTTCTACCGAAAACAAAAAATGCTGGATTAGGAAAGTCATTCCTTTTGGTCTGCTATCCGTATTAAGATGCTCAAGGAAAGAGGAGATCATATACTTGCTATTGGAACATTCTCTATGCTTGTTATGAAGCTTTTGTGCATTGACTTTTTTTTTTTGATACTTATACATAATTTAAGAGTAAAATTTGAATTGTGATTGAAAATTGTCTGCTTTGATCTGTGTAATGTGTCACATGCTGCTTGATTTTTTTTTTTCTTTTTTAAATGGCATCCATAATCCATTGCTCAAAATTTGATAATTTCTGTTTTGTTATGTTTCAGATTCCAGTTGTAGTTAATGCTCTTGGGGGCATTCTTGTTGGCCTGGTAACAAGCCATGCTGGTGGTGTTAGAA
Organism: Balakata baccata; assembly: GCA_949630135.1. NCBI lineage: Eukaryota > Viridiplantae > Streptophyta > Magnoliopsida > Malpighiales > Euphorbiaceae > Balakata > Balakata baccata. The sequence continues at coordinate 13,126 of CATIWF010083542.1, forward strand.
AGGTAAATCTGGCTGTAAAAATAGATAACTTCTGGGCTAAGTAATAAACAAAATCCTTAATTTTGTTTTACTTGGTCTTTTCTTAATATCAATTTTGGTTGTGAATTTTAAAGTGGGTAAAAATATGGCCAATTTATTGAGAGAATGTGGTGATGTACACATGATATCTATGTTGTAAGAGTAACTGAAATAAGAATTGAACTATTTTTTTTTTTTTTAATTTTCTTTAACCTTTCGAGCTTGCTATTTAAATTCCATATATATATGTATATTGCTATTCTCGCCCATGAAATCTGCTAACAATTGTTTCCAATTTTAAGATTCATGGTTAGGCTACAAATGATAAAGGCAATCAAAAGCAAGCAGATTTTAGAATTTTTAATCATTATGATAAAATGTGATAACTTTAAACTCGAATCTCTTGCATATGTTTTTTTGATTAATTTTCCTTTTCTAAGATAGTCAAATGTTTCTCAGATAACTTTGTGCCATTCTTTTCCCTTTTATATAGGGTTTAACTTTAATCTATAGAAACTTTTTGATTGAAATAGCACTTTTTCAGGGATAAGAAGGTAGAAGGATTATTCTTTATGATTAAGATCAATAAACTTACTCAGTTCTTCGTTACTAAAACAGTTTGTAACTCAGCAATTTTTTATACTGAATGCAGGGATTTGTCATTGTTTCTGCACTTCTTGTAACAGCCATGCTGCAGTTTATTTTCGAAGGAAAACCACCTTCACTGTATTGTCTGCTTGCTCTACCACTTGTTGTTAGCAGCATTTCGATATACCAAAAATATCCGTATCGAGTAAAGAAAAAGGAATCATGATCATCATCCTTCACAGTAAATGGGGAATTATTAACTTGTCCCAGTTATTTAAGTTATATTTAATTTTGAAGATCTCAAGTTCTAGAGGAGGAAAATTATGTAATTTCTTTTTTGAGTAGTTTATTCAAATCTCCAGATTAGGGTTATGAACTGCAATATTCTCTTCGTGAAGTCTTGAATTGACTATTGATTATGAAGAAATGAAAGAAAATTGGATGCTTTTTTATTTTTTTTTGGGGCAAAAGGGCAAATTAGTACTCGAAGTATACCTAAAGTACAAATAGAAAATATATGGGTTGACTCAATACAATCAAGCCTTTACTCTTTGAAATGAATGAATTAAGAGTTTGGCATTCATTTGCAAATGAATTCTATATTAATTTGCAAATGAAGTAAATGAATTTTCATAAATGATATAATTTAAATCATGGAATTCAATTGAATTCCATTCGCAAATTCAAAACATATATTTACATATTTTGTTTTAAATTACCCTTGTAATGATTTTAAGAAAAATGTAGATTTATGTAGAAATAAATTATGTATAAACATATATTTGGGTTAAATACATGTAGCAATAAACTAATTTTTGTGTAAACATACACTTGGTAATATTTTTTAAAAGAAATCTCAAATATGATTATAATTATAACTATTATTATTTATAATATTATATAATTTGATAAAATTTATGTATCAAGGTTTTTAAAGTTCAATTGCGCTTAAAAAGTGGAGGGAAAAAGATGTGAATAGAGAAAAAAGAAAAAAGGTAGATTGTCTTTGTGAAATGAAAAAAAAAAAAGATATATGTTAAATTAATTTTAAGTTAATAAGAACATTTTTGTCAATAAAATTTATTTGGCTTTTTTTGTAGAATTCATTTACAAATTTCACCTATTTTATTGGAATTTAGTTTAAACTATAAACCAATTCTATAAATTTAATTCCAATAATCGTAATAAATTCATTTATTTTAAATATGCAAATTCTAGAATGACAAATGAATTCATTATAACAAGTTGTTAAAGTTTGACCCAAGAGCATTCTCAATAATGCTTCATATTTTACTTCTTGTTATATTATAAAAAATTCACTTTCTATTTTAATTTGTATTGAAAATTGTGTGCACTCTAAGAATATAGAGCTTTTCCAACAATGCACCTTATTTCACTCTCTATTATAATATAAAAATTAACTTCATATTTAAGTTTGTCTTAAAAATTGTGTGTATTTCAATAATACTTCTTATTTCACTTTCTATTTTAATTTTTATTGATAAAAATGTTGTCCAAACAATTACCAAGAAAGATGATGAATTGATGAGTAATTAAAACTTTTGGCACAAGGGGATTGTCAAGAAATTTAAGAGAGTAAAGGAAAAGAGATGACATGCATTTTATAGATGTTCGAATGCTAATGAACCATACTCCTCTCCCAAATCACAATTGGGTATTCACTAATCTAATTCCTTATATTACATTTGAGAGTTTTGCTAGCTGATTCACAACTATATGTTTTTCCAAAGGCTCACACTCAACCCAAAATTTCCTTTATGTTTTAATGATCAACACAACAACAAATTCCTTATACTTTGGCTCATACACACAACAAATATAAGATTATCCAAAGTATTTAAGACTAATACTTGAACCCTTATAAGAAATAAATGAAAAATGATTGAGAAAATAAATTGCAAGAGTTCTAGCACTTAGAATAGAAAGTAGTTGGTTATTATAAATGATCTTTTGGTAGGGTAATTATACTAATTATCCACCAATTAGCCGTTATAAATTGGTGACATAAATCTTCCTAACATTATCTTAAAAGTGCATTTAATGTTGTCTGAAAAGGTAGCATCCAAGTCGTGATATGGGTTCTCCCGATCGGGAGAGTACACGTAGCATCTAGGGATTGCTTGATAGCTCTAACAGCTAGTTCCTAGTCAAATATTCTGATTGGAAGTAGACTGTCCCAGGCAAGACAATCCCTTGGAAGGTTTGACCTGTAGCTTTGATTTCTAAAAATCAGCCTCTTTCCAAGCAGGATGCTCTTCCCGATTAGGATAGTTGTTTGGTCAAACTGGCCATCTAATCTCTTATATTACATTTGAGAGTTTTGCTAGCTGATTCACAACTAGATGTTTTTCCAAAGGCTCACACTCAACCCAAAATTTCCTTTGTGTTTTAATGATCAACACAACAACAAATTCCTTATACTTTGGCTCACACACACAACAAATATAAGATTATCCCAAGTATTTAAGACTAATACTTGAACCCTATAAATCAAAGGGTGATTGCTCTCTATTTTGATCTTGACAATCAAATTAATTATTACTAACATTCTTGTTGAGTGTTGTTTTAATAGTGTTCAAAGTTTCAGCATATTTGGTTAAGGTTTCCTCATTGAACAAGTCAGGAAATTCATGGAGACGTGTAACTCCCGACCGGGACACAAGTTTAGACCGGAAAGTACCATGTCCAGACTGGGAAAACATTGCCTCTAAGGTCTCAAAGTTCCAGTAGCCAAAGCAGACCGGGAAAGGGTATGTCCTGACCGGGACCGACGGTTTCCAGATCGGGACAAGAATGTCCCGACCGGGACTGTAGAGCAGACCAAGCAAAGCAAGTGTTCAGACTGGAAAACTCTGCAGGGTGATGACCCAAAAGTCCCAGTAGCAAAAGCAGACCGGGACATGGGATGTCCTGATTGAGACACTTGGGTTCCCGACCGAGAAAGGTTGCTGTTTGAGCGGGACATTCAAAAAAATATGACCGTCGAAGAGGAGACATAACCATAATGTGCCATATCATCAGAAAGTCAAAACATACTTAGTCAAAACTGATTCAGGTCCTGACCGGGACGCATTCAAAGCCTAAAAGACCTAAGTTCCTGGCAGTGGCATTATCAGGCAAGTCCCGACCGGGACACATAGAGTCTCGACCAGGACACTTGAACAAAAACTAGCCATTGGAGATTTCAGCCAACCAGAAGCTACCACGTCATACAATCGAGCATTTTCCGACCGGGACACCTCTCTCTACAAACTGCATTTAATGTACTTGTAAGAGAACATTAGAAAGAGTTATGGCACCATTTGTAATAGCTAATTGGTATGTAATCAGTACAAATACCTTACCAAAAGGCCATTTAAAAAAGAACTAACAACTTAACAAGTGGTAAAACTATTGCAATTTATTTTCTCAAATCCTTTCATTAATTGCTTTTGTATAAGGGTTCAAGTGTTAATTTGAAAACACTTGGATTGTCTTGTAATTGGGTAGTGTGAGCCAAATTACAAGGAATTGGTTGTTGTGTAAGCCATAAAACACAAGGAAAATTTGGGTTGAGTGTTAGCCTTGCTAAAACACCTAGTTGGAAGTGAGCTAGTTGAAACTCCAAAGATTGTAATATAAGTGATTAGATTAGTTAATATCCAAACTAAGTTAGGAAAAGGAGTAGGGTTAGTTAATACCTGAACCTCTATAAAATTCGTGTCTCAATCTTCCCTTTCTTTTTTATTATCTTGTGTGTGCAAATTATTAATTTCCCACCAATTCATCCCCCCCCCCCTTTGCTGGTGATTGTTTGGGCAACAATTGGTATCAAAGCAAGGTCTAGAAGTCAAGCCTAATAAGCTCTAGCAAAGATCAATAATGGCACAAGAAGGATTCCAAACCCTCAAACCTTATTTTGATGGGTCAAATTATGCCCATTGGAAGTTTAGAATGGAGGCATATTTGGATAGTGAAGGCATTAATGTGTGGGATAGTGTTCACAAAGAATGGACACTACCAACAAGAAAGAATGCTGATGGAGAGGATGAACCTCTCCTAAGAGATGAGTGGATTGAACCACATAAAAGAGCAAATGACAAAAATAAGAAGGCCATAGCCATCCTAGCAAGCTCTCTTTCTCTTGAAGAGTGTGGGAGAGTCCAACATTGTCCAACCGCCTACAATATGTGGAGGACTTTGGAGTACTATCACGAAGGAACAAAGCAAGTTCGTTCTAGGAAGATTCAACTCCTAATGAACGAATATGAACTCTTCAAGATGAAGTCAAATGAGACCATCACGGAGATGACAAACCGCCTACTCTTCATTATCAATAATATGAAGAAATATGGAAGACACACAAGCCTTGAAGATGTCAATAACAAAATTTTGAGAAGTCTTCCAATGAAAGACTATGGATCAAGAGTGGCGGGTATA
>CATIWF010083604.1:0-22928 GCA_949630135.1 Balakata baccata
TTGCTACAACCCAACAAGGTGAGAAGTTGAAGAAAAATCAAGAAATTATAAAGGTATAAATTCTGAATTTTCTTTGGTTAAATTAGTTTTAATTGGCACATGAAAATCCTTTGATTCGGGTTTTGAAAATTTTTATTTTCCATTGTGTTATATGTATGTGATACATGATCAAAACCCCTCATATGGGGGTGGGAGAAGGCATGATTATGGTGGAAGCAACTCCCATTTGGTATGGTCAATTTGCACGAGCATGGGATGGTGCACAGGTCATGGCTAGAAGCTTGCTCTCTGATATAGCACTCCCGTGCAACCTAGCACACTTGCGCTTTTGGTGATTCACTCCAATCTAACTCCAAACCTCTCGTGTTTCATTTCTAGCCTTTGCAAATCTCAATTTCACACCAATGAGCCTCGAAAACACTCACTTTTCGCATTGACTCCTGCAAACACAAAACACTATCAAAAGAAACCAATTTGAAAGAAAACTAACACCAAATTCATACTAATTACACAAAATTAACACTATACATGACAATCACATCAAATTCTCCCCACACTTAGCTGTTGCTTGTGCCCAAGCAACCCTTAAGCATGAAAGACTAAACCACAACTCGGCACAGTACAAAGGCTAACCACTTTACACCTCGCTTAACCTTTAACCTTCCTAAGCCTCACTAATGCACCTATAATGACAAGAATATAAACTCCAAAACCAATTATGCATAACCTATATTTAATTTCAATTCCATACTCGCAATTCAAAATAAGTTAGTATGGTCATATTGCACTTTTCAAACAAAGTTGCAAACAATCTCATCAAGCTAGTTATTTGCACATAAAAAGAGTAAATGCATTGAATTCCCCCACACTTGTCTCCTCACTCCTTTCCATTCTCTTAATGTGATTAGGCTAAAATATTAAACAAACTCTCCTCCAAACACAATAAACACATCTATAAGCTTGCATGCTAATCTAATATCCACTGCTTGTTATATTGCCAAGTCACAAATCAAGAGGTCTTTCGTTGTTATAATGGGGTTAGGGTGAAGGGCAGAAAATAGGGCTCAACAGTCATAAGGAGTTAACAGCAACTAGCGATGTACAACCTTTTTCATCTCACTACAGCAAAAGAGTGAGTTTAACTTAATAGGAGTGGGGTTGTTGAAGAACAGTTACTTTAAACTCCACCATCTACTAATTACAACTGCAAATTTATTTCTTATTTTTTATTTTCATTCTTTTCTCTTTTCTCTTTTTTCTTCTTCTTTTTTTTTTTTCACTTTTCCTCTCTCTTTTCTATGTTCACATGGAATCCATCAATGACTAATGCTCAACACTTAACAACTCAATAAAATTAGACTTAAGCATATGCTAGAGAGACATTCATGATGTATATAAAACTTGATGTGCTATTGATTTTCTAATCAACATTAACTCTTGTGACTGTGGGTAACAAAGAACGATTTAAAAGAAAACAATAGGGATATGACTAATTGTAGTTTGTTTGTCTAAAGAAAATAGCTAAGGCTCAAAGGGACTAACTAGGGGATCGTATAGGGTAGGTTTCAACAGCAAGCCAAAGGGTAATCCTAGGTGCCTCTATCACTTAAGTGTTTTGACAATACGGTTGCAATCTCAATTAGTATATACATACAAATTCTAAAGTAATCTCATTATGTTTGAAGTCAATTCACACAAACAAAAGAATGAACTGAGCGTAAAAATGGTGATTGCTCTTAAAGGCTCAAAAGCTCACGAAGGAACAACAGGGTTGGTATGCAAATGTTGGGGAAATAATACACAACCATTATCGCAAACAACTCCTAGCTTAACAAAATTACTAACACTTTATATGCAAAAGAATCAATTTAACCACACTAAAAGGGATTTGATTGAAAGTTTGATTACAGTATTAAAGTCATTTTTTTTCCAATGCTCTTGTTACTTAATTCTCGACACACTTAGCACTTTTTCATTAGCTATCATAGGATAATCAAAAGAATCAAACCAGATGATAGAGTGGTATATAGATAAAACACACATGATTTGACACTAGCATAAATAATAAATGAAAGAACAAAGCACATCAAAACTAAATAAATGAAAAATAAAGGACAACTACAGCAAAATCAAATAAACAAAGATAACAAAATCAAATTAACCATCATCACAAACATGGCCAACCTAAGGCAAACATCATCACAAGGTAAGCTATCTCCCCCACACTTAAATGAGCCAAAATTCCAAAAGGGCTCAAAAACTAAAGAAAACACAAAAAGTATCAAAAGTAGTGAGGGTGAAGAGAACTCCCCTGAGGAGATAGGGCACTACTAAGGTAGTGGTAGGGAAGAACTCGAAAGTGGTGGTGAAGAATAGCGGTCACCCACACTCGTCTAAAGAAGGCGGTGGGTCTCACACGGTTGCTCCACCAATGCCAAATTGCTCACCTTAAGCTCCTTGAGGCTGGCACACTGATAGTCCTCCATAGTCTGCTAGCATTCATTCATTGCCTTCTATCCTCTTCCAATTCAGTAAGTTGGGCCATATAACGGGCTTCCATGTCTACCATTTCCTTCCTATAACCTTTGCCATTATCTTTATCCTTTTCCTTCGAGCTACTCTCCTCTACGAGTTACGATGTAGCAACTGAGGACGAGCTAGCACCAGGAGATCTAACCTATAATGTGTTAGTCCTAGGAACCCAACTATGGAAATCCTTTGTACCCTGTAAGAGTTTAGTATTGACCAATGTAGCAAAGGTAAGTTCACCTGCACTTTTAAGCTTTAGTCAAATTAATAGTGTTAGAATTAAAACCATGCAAATGGAGGGCCAATCCATTGACAATATGCCTAAATCCCCAAAGGGACTATAGGGTAACTCAACACATGTGCCATGTCAGCAAATATAAATTCACTTGTTGCCACATACTTCCCTTTATACATGCACCATAGTAAAAATAGCTCTAGGGTATTCACTTTGTTGCTATTAGTTTTTCCAAAGATAGGATGGCAAGTAAACTTATGTATGATAACGTTGATGGGGTTTAGGAATCGTCCAGTTTTAGCATTTTTTGCATTATATTCATTTAGCCCGATTAAGAATTTCCATGCTTTTCACAATCAAAGTCCTTAGGTACCGTCTTGGCACTCATTTTTCTAGATCCAAAGACTTGGTGTATTATGTTCAAATTCGCAGTACAATCAGTCCCAAACAACCTAAATTTAATCATCTCATTTGAATTATGCATATTTAGAGTTGTGAAGAACTCTATAAGAAGTCTTTTATAGCTAGGGGTACGCTTATGAATAAATTGAGTCCACCTTAGGTTATCAGCGAATTTTTCTACCTTCTTTAGACAGTTTAATGCATGAAAAGTTTCAAAATCTAAAAAGTTAATTGGTGCATCATACCTTTCAAGCACTCTGAGGTACTCTTTACCTTCATCCTCAGTGTAAATGGGGAAGAAAGCTCTGTACTTATCGAAGATGTTATGTCTGGATGGAGGGGGAGAAAGGTGCTATTGTGACCTTTTGTTTCCCCTTGTCTTGTATGCGCATTCGTAGTAGTAGTGGCAATGGTGATGGCGAGTTAGAAGGGGACTTAAAAGGAGTGGTTTCCTTACATTTCCTGTTAGCCAATGTCTTCATCCTTGCCATGGTGAAAGTGGTAGGGGAGGTAGTTATAAGGTGTTGGACAGAGTGATTTATAAAGGAAAAAGAAGTAGAATAAGGTTAGAGTGATAAGGGACACGGTGGAAAAGATGGGGTAGTGGGTGAGGTGAAAAACTAGGAGTGAGAAGGTGGAGAGGCCGGTATATACATGGTGAAGAAATGGAGATTGTGAGCGAGAGGTAGGAAGAAAGAAGAATAGGGGAAGAAGGGTATTTATAGGTAGGGCACACAACATTGGTTATACTATGGTGCACGACTAGTGTAATGCAGTTCTTCTTCTAAGTGAGGTTGGCATTCTCGTGGAGGGTGGCACAAGTCATGGGCAAAAAGAAGACATGGTAGGATAGCACAAGCATGGAAGGAGATACAGGTTATGGGCAAAAAGTTCACAGGGCTGGACTACACAGGTGTGGCTTGGGGCACGATCGTGCCTTGCTGATGACTGGGTTGGCTTGCATACTTATGGATAGTGCACGGGTTATGCATAGGGGCTACACCAATTAGCTTTGCACACTCGTAGGGGGATGCACAGTTATGCATGGGGGCCCTTACAGACTTCACATGGTCCTCCGTACCAGTTTGTATCCCTCCTGCAATAAAACTATCACCAACACTTAAACCTATTAAACACATGTGAGTGTGATAATGGCATGACACAAAGCTCAAAATTAACAAAAAAAAAATGCTAAAATTAAATAAAAGAGAAAAGGATATGAAATCTATGCTTCGGTCGCATCCTAAGGATTGCCACATTTAGCGTTTAGGTAAGACGTCCCCAATTTTTTGAGACTATAAGGTCTTCAAAGGTGTGTTCTCCATTACCTTCACAAGAGAAAGCCTTGGTAATATCTCTTTACCCATTCTCTATCCACCTTGAACTTCTTGCTAGTGGTTAGGTGTTGAAGTTCCATAGCTCTATGAGAAAAGACTTGGATCAATATGAAAGGACTATTCCATCTCGATTGTAACTTGCCTAGAAACAATTTAAACCTTGAGTTGAACAATCATACCTTGATTGCAGGAAGCAAAACCTTATAGATTAAGAGCTTGGTATGCATCCTTTTTGCCCTCTCCTTGTCCATCTTGGCACTCTCATAAGCTTCTTATCTCAATTCCTCTAGCTCATGCAATTGCAAGCATTGTTCTTCTCCAGTTTCTACTAATTCCATATTTAGGGCCTTAGTGGCCCATTACGCCTCATGCTCTAGCTCTACCGGTAAGTGACATGCCTTTCCATACACCAACCTATATGAACTCATACTAATAGGAGTTTTGTATGTTGTCCGGTATGCCTAGAGGGCATTATTCAATTTCAAGGCCCAATTCTTGCGTGAGGGGTAGACTATTTTCTCCAAGATAAACTTGATTTGTCTATTGCTCACCTCAAGTTGACCAGAAGTTTAGGGATGGTAGGGTGTGGCGACTCGGTTTGTGATGCCATGCTTCTTCAAGAGCCTATCAAATACCGTGTTGCAAAAACGGCTTCCATCATCACTAATGATTGCTCGAGGAGCTCTAAACCTACTAAAAATATTATCCTTCACAAACTTAACTACCACATTATCATTATTAATTCTGGCAGGCATAACCTTTAACCATTTAGACACATAATCAACAACAATAAGAATATATTCAAAACCATTAGAAGATGGGATCAGTCCCATAAAGTCAATGCCCCAAACATCAAATAATTTAACAATGAGACTGTAGTTTTAGGGCATTTCATCCTTCATACCTATGTTCCCACTTCTTTGGCATTTATAACATTTTAAGCAAAATCCATGAGCATTTTTATATAAAGTAGGCAAAAGAAATCTGCTTGTAGGACCTTGTGGGCCCTTTTCTTACCACCGAAATGACCCCCACACTAAATTGATGGCAAAATTTCAGAATGCTCTTTCTCCTCCCAGGAAACACATCTCCGGATGATTTGATCAGCTCAGATCTTGAAAAGTTACGGGTCATTCCAAAAGTGATTCCTGCACACAGCTAAAAATCTTTTCTTTTCCTGGAATAACATGTCAGGTCTCAATACATCACAAGCTAAGTAGTTAACAATATTAGCATACCATGGCTCACAATTCACACTAAATAATTGTTCATCAAGAAAAGTCTCTACAATTTCCTTTTTGGAGGCTAGAGCATCAAAATTTGAAATTAACCTAGAAAAATGGTCAGCTACTACTAATTTTCACTTTCCTTCTTATCCTTAATTTCCATATCAAATTCTTGCAATAAAAGCACCCATCAAATTAACCTTGGTTTTGCATTGGATTTGGTTAGAATATATCTTAAAGCTGTGTGATCTGAGTGAACAATAACTTTAAAGCTTAATAAGTAGGACCTAAATTTATCTAATGAAAATACCACAGCTAAGAGTTCTTTTTTAGTGGTGGAGTAGTTAACCTGAGCATTGCCTAGGGTTTTAATGGCATAGTATATAACATGCAAAGATTTATTAACCCTGTTCCCAAGCACAACCCCAATAGCATAATTGCTAGCATCACACATAATTTCAAAAGGTCAAGACCAGTCAGAGCCATAATCATAGAGGCAGTTGTCAACTTTCTTTCAAGAAATTAAAAGCATCAAGGCATTTATTATCAAATACAAAATTGGTATCTTTAGTAAGCAAGTTAGTCAATAGGCATGCAATTTTGGAAAAGTCCTCAATGAAATGCCTAAGGGTAATTTAGCAATTCAATCAATTTGTGCTTTATTTACCTCAATTCCTTTACTCAAAACTACATGCCCTAACATTATATCCTGCTTAACCATAAAATGACTCTTTTTCCAATTGAGAGTAAGGTTACTCTCAAGCATACATGTCAAGTTATTCACGCATGCATCAAAGGAAGTACCAAACACAAAAATCATCCATAAATACCTTGAGACATTCCTTAAGCATGTTATAAAAGATGGAAAACATATACCTTTGAAATGTTGTAGGGGCATTCAATAATTCGAATGGCATTCACTAGAAGGCAAATGTGCCAAATAGACAAGTGAAGGTTGTTTTCTCTTGGTCCTATAGAGTGATTGGGACTTCATAATAACCTTAATAGATTATTAAGAAAACAGTAGTAAGCACGCCTGGATAGTTTTTCCAAAATTTGATCAACAAATGGGAGTGGAAAATGGTCTTTTTTGGTTGCTAAATTTAGCTTCCTATAGTCTATATGCATTCTCCATCCTGTGGTGGTCCTATTAGGCACTAACTCCCCTTTTTCATTGTTTACAATATTGATTCCTGACTTTTTGGGGACTACATGACAAGACTTACCGACTTGTTGTCTAAAATGGGGTATATGATCCCCTCATCTAAGATTTTTTGAACTTTCTTTTTAATTACCTCTTACATATTAGGGTTGAGCCTCTGTTGGGTATCTCTAACTGCTTTGGCATTGTCCTGTAGTATGATTTTATGCATGCATATGGTAGGACTGATACCTTTTATGTCAAATATCTCCCACCCGATGGCTCTCCTAAGTCTACTTAACTCCCTTATCACTAATTGCTCTTCACTAGTGGAAAGGTCTGATACTATAATCATCAGGTACATGTTTCCTTCTCTTAGAAAAGCATGTCTAAGCATGGACGAAAGTTCTTTCAACTCTAACTTGGGGGGTTCAAATACGCTCTCCCTCTCTTTAGGTGTAAGAAGTGTCTCATACTCACAAGGTTCCTCATTTACTTCATTTACAGTCGGAGCTGCTTTTGATTCTATTTTGGTATCCTACCAATAAAAACTATAAACAAGTGAGTCTAGGCAATCAATATAAGAACATTCATCAAGAGGAGTAGTAGATGGTTGGGATAAAGAATCAAAAACCTTAAACTCTTCAGTCTCCCCTAACATTGTCATCGAGAGCTTACCATTATCCACATCAATAATTGTTTAGGTAGTGGCCATGAATGGTCTACCAAGAAGAATGGTTTGCTCCTTTTCTTTATAGGGGGAGTTTTCCATATCGAGAACAACAAAATTAGTTGGTATTATCAACTTACCAATTTGGACCAAAAGATCATGTACTATACCTCGGGGGTATTTGACTGAACTATCAACCAATTGAAGGCACATAGTGGTCGGCTTCAGCTCTCCAAAGCCAGTTGTACATAGATTGAATATGGTTAGAGGTTAATGCTAGCTCCAAGATCGAGCATTGCATATGCCACCTTCTTATTCCTCATGGTAATGTCAATGGTGAAGCCCCTAAGATCCTTCATTTTTTGAGGTAATTAGTGTTGAAGAACTGCACTTGCTGTCTCTGACACCATTACCTTCTCATTACTTATATACCTTTTTTTTGCTAAAGCTAGTTCTTTGAAAACTTGGCATAAGAGGGTACGTTCCTGATCACATCCAACAATGGCAAGTTAATCTCAACTTTTGAGAACATTTTAAACATTTTAGAAAATTCTTTATCTTTCTTATTCTCCTTTAGGTGGCCAAGAAATGGGATTAGAAGTTTGTATGGCCCCTTTAATCTTGTGAAATTCAGGTCCTAAGAAGGGGCTTTCCCTTTATCCTCTTTAACTTCCTCCTTTTCCTTTTGCCTGGCTTCCTGTATCTTATTTCTGTGTTGTTCTCCTATCTTTTCTCCATCCATCTTATCTTCTAAAAAAGAAGGATCATAATTTTCATTAGCTATTCCAATTTTATTATCATACAATAACTACTCCGAAGCACAGTGACAACTTTAGTCTACTCAAGTTGACTAGGTAGCTTTCCTTTTCGATTCTTATACAGCTTCAGCTATCTACCATACTTGAATTTCTAACCTTTTTAAAGAGGCCTCTATGGAGTCCACCCTCTTGTCCATTCTATTAGTCTTATCATGGGTGGCTGCTATGAAGCTCTATAATTTCTCCTCCAAATAAGGTTTCCTTGGTATGTTTGAAGGTCTAGCTTGGTTGGGAATAGGGTAAACAGGTTAGTTGCAGAGATTGTGATACTAAGTATTCGTATTTCTTTGTTGCTGAGGTTGCTGGTCATTAGTTCTCCAAGAGAAATTAGGACTGGATTATAAGTATTGGAATATGGGTTATTCATCAGTCTTGCCTAAAAGGAATTCATCACATTGACATTCTAGAATTCAGTACTCGCAGAAACATAAAGAGTATGACAAGATTTAGCCCCATGACCATAGACTTGATAGATACCATATACCTTATTTGTAGGCATGTTTCTATTATTGACTAATATTCTAACTTGTTTGGTTAATTTTGTTATTTGTGAAGTCAGTTTGTTGTCGCTTGAAATTTCATTAACAAATGCCTTTCTTCCTCTAACACTCTTTTGTTGAGAATTCGCACCAAGCATTTCATAGATATTATACAGCTCTTCAGCTATCCTCTCTCCTATTGTATCTCCAACTGCATTATCTTCTATGCACTAATATTGTTAGGACAACTCATCATAAAATGCTTGAGTTACTATAGGCAATGGAAATCCATGATGGGGACATTGTAGTAATAACATCTTAAATGTGTCCTAAGCTTTATGGAAGGTCTCTGAATCTTTCTGGTAGAAATTTTGGATTTCTACTTTAAGCTCTCTTGTCTTCTAATATGAGTAGGACTTACTCATAAATTTATGGTACACCTCATCACAGTAGTTAAGAGAGTTAGGAAGCAATATCATCAACCATCTTTTGCTCTATCCTTCAAAGTATATAGGAAACACTGCATTCTAAGCTAGTCCTCATTAAGAGAGTTCAAAGGGAATATACTCAATGTGTTGTAAAACTCCCCTATAAAAGTGAGAGGATCTTCATTAGGTAGTCCATAGAAGGACGACAACATATTCAAATGTATGCTTTTTAATTCATAATTCCTCACTGCCTCTCCTAGCACTATACAGGAAGTAGTGTTGTCAATGATCTTCATGGCAAGTCCTCACAATTGCTGGTCTCAGTGGTGATAGGTCTCTTGGTGGATTTTAGTTCCCTATTGGGTTAGCTATTTCTTTCAATATGTGATCAACCTCTACTTCAAACACTACCCCTTGTTGTATTGGTGATTATTCTTTCTCTTATAATGGTAATTCTTCTATCTTTTGAGTTCTAGATCACAATTCATATTGACCTTGCGTAGATGGTTTAGTTGACTTCGCCTTTTTGCTAGTACCTAGCATAAAACTGAAGTCAAACTCTAAAATGAGACAAATATGCACAATTAAAATAAATAACTATTCTAAAATGCACAAACTAATCTAAATGCTATACATTGATAATTAAAATAATTAAAGAATTTAATCAACCATTCCCCGACAATGGCACCAAAAACTTGATATATTAAATTTAGTACTCACAAGTGTACGAATTGATTGCCAAGGTCGATCTCTTAAGGAATGATTGCCTTAAACTCTTAATTAATAAAAATTGCCAAGAGAAACAATTTGATGAATCTAAACACTCTAATCATGTTTTTGAGTTTTGTTAATTAACCTAATTGAACTAAGTGAATATGTAAATGAAAGCAATAAAAATGATAAGTTCAACCAATGAGACTGGGCTAGGTATTTAGCAAGCATCCTTAGGTGTAATCCCTTTCCCTAATTCTATTAAGCATAATAAAGATTAATTCGATTAGCTCTCACTTTGTTTGCTAACTACCCAAAATAATGGTTTAATTACGTCCAAATCAATTTTTAGTTATGATTATAGATGGTTTGTCCTGTAATGGAACCCTAACATACTCTTTTCAAATTAAATGTAGGTTGGCCAATCAAACATTCGAACCAAAAGTAATTAAGCTCAATTGAATATGGAAAGAATTAAACTTTATTAAAAGAAAAGGAAAGTTCTTACAACCTAAGTAGCTATTAAATACCTAACAAAGAAATTTAGCTAAGCATGACTATCACTATGGTCAAGTTCAATGGTATGCATAAACTAAACATTGTTACAATAACACAAGAGTAAAAATATTGGAATTAAAACCCCCTAGACTTGAAGACTCGAAATTCAAGCAAACTATTGTTTGGCATAGTCAAAAGCTCTAAACTTTCGATCTCATGGTGTTCAAATCTCCAAATCATGAAGCTCGGATTGCTACTAATAGCCAAGTTGGTTTCTAAGGTCTTTTCCATCACCAAAGTCTAAAGAATAAATAAAAAAAAATGCCAAAATCAGATCTGACCAAAAATAGAAGAAAGAGAGTCTTAAATACTTAGGTTTTATTAGTAAAATTCTATTTACACCCAAATTCTCTTAAAGAGCCAAAATTACTCACTAATTACATGTCAAAAAGGGGTCATAACTAATAGAAATTAAGTTACAAAAAACGGGTCCTTGTAATTAAAGTGTTTACGATTGTGCATGGGTCATGCTGTAACACCCACAACATAGGGCCTAGATGTGATGTGAAACATGAGGGCTATTATGGTAATTAAAAGTGGATCAATTTTTGGCGTAAATTGAAGAAAATAAGATAGGAGCAAATCGCGCTCGCGATGCATGGATCGTGCTCACAAATAGTTTGCGCTTCCGATGCATAGATCGTGCTCGCGATTCTATCAAGGTGATTACTTTATTTAAACCCAATCTTATTTTATCTTTTTAATCTTTCTAACAACGCTAGCCTCCCCTAAACATTAGAGCTCGACCAAAGAGCTTTTCTTTCACCCCCTTTAGTTCTCTATTATTTAAACACCATAAAAACACAATTGAGAGTGCATTAAAAAAGTTTAAATCAAGGGTTTTAGGGTGTTCTTCTCAAGAACACAAGTTTGCATTTGAACAGCCCTATAAACTGAACTCCCTACCTTCATTTTCGAAATTTCAGAGGCAATTCGGTAAGTGATTCGAGTCCCTAACACTCTTAGATTGAGTTTAATGGTTTATTATCAATTAAGTTAGGGTTTTGTCATTATTTCCATTAGGTTCCCTTAGAATAGAACATAACAAACACTTTATGACTTATGGCTCCTGTGTTTGATGCTAGGGAACGGTTCAGAAAGGGAACACAGATAGTAGTATGTTAGAGAGACGTGCGAGTGATAGTTTACGGCTCTATAGATTGAGGTTTTTACCTATAATCATATTTATTTGCTTTCTGGCTGTATGATTGCTAGAGCCTAGGTATATGGATTGATATGTTATTGATGAATGCCATAAACCATGATCTGAATCATTGAAAATGATTGTATGAGTTAAATATATAAATTATGTGTGATTATCATGATTTGATGGGGATGAGATGAGACAAGTATGTAATGGCACATTAATTGTGGTACTCTACATGGTATAAATGTCATACAATGGTTCTGCATTGATATCATGAATTTGCAATGAACTAAAAAGGAATTGACATGTAAAAATGATGAGTTCATATTGTTGGTATCGGGAAAGTTGCACTTGCAACAGGTAGGGGCATGCTCGCAAATATTTTCTCGAGCGCGACAACAGAAGCACGCTCAAGAATATTTTCTAGATCGAGACAACAAAAGTGAGCTCGTGAATTTCCTGATTCAACATACCTATTTTGTATTAATCATAACATGAGAAATTAAATGTGAACACGATGACACATGGACCCTCATGTGATGTATGATATACAGAAATGATACATGGTCTATTATGTAACATATGGATATAAGGATAATGATATACATATATGATATGCCATGATATGACATGAGATATATGTATGTGTATGCGATGATACATGGAACATAATATGACATGAGATTAAGGATATGTACATGTTGATCACATAGACAATAATGTGACAAATGATATACATATATGATATATGGTTGAATCATATGATATTATGTTGTATTGTTTATATTGACATACAATATCATAGGTATGCTATTATGATCATGAGATCAGTTCCATGTGAATAAAGGAAATATGAAATGACATAAATTCCCTTACTCGCACTAAGACTGACTATAGGATAGATAGTGCACCATTGAGTGTAGTTACGGTACCATAGAATTTTTTTTCCACGCGCTATTTCGAGCAAGGTGGCTTTAGCTCTAAGAGCACCCTCGACCCATTATGATAGATGTTATTTAATTTATCGGGCCAGGTGGCTTCAGCTCTGAGAGTGCCTTTGACCCATTATGCTAGCAATTATTATATATAGTTATGAGTCAAGTTGGTTTCAGCTCTAAGAGTGCCCCTATTTATAACCCGTATCCGGTAGTCTAGAATAGAGTAATTGGGCAAATGTAATGAGTAAATGGAAAAAGGAAAGTTGTTTTACAGTAGTTTATAATTCTAGGTAAAAGCTTCTACTTACTAGGTACACTAATGTTATGCTATAAAGTGTTTAACATGACCTTATGAATGTGATATAATGAAATGAATTATAATGACGTGCGATATACTATGATTTGCTATATGTTATGAATGGTATGATATGCATGATAGAATTTATATGATTATAAGTACCACTAAGTTGGATAGCTTAGCGTGTGGGTTCCCTGCATGCAGGTTTGGAGTCGTAGGAAGAGTTGACATGAGGAAGTCGAGCAAATCAGAGCATTCAGAATCAGAGTCAGCTTACATTATGCACTTTACTTTATTCATGCATTTGGGATATTGGACCTTTCTATTTTAAAAAAGGACTATTGTATTAAGTTTTTCATTGATGTTTTATTGAGCATGTTTAGCCTAGGCTTACAGAGTTCATGACTTTGATTTATTATAAAGGCTTGGAGTTATGATTATGGCTTGTCATGCAATCATAGACACCTGATATTTTATTTCATGATTAAACTGTAATAATCAAATAGGAATAGTAGTAAAAGGATAGTAACAAGTGTACAGTAGCACTCTCTTGTATAGCGGACTAGTATGCTATAAGGAAGGGTGTTACACGTGCATAGAAGCTTGGGCAAGAAAACTGCACAAGTATAGGAGGAGGCATGATTGTGGTGGAAGTAGCTCTTATCTGGCATGGTTGATCTACACGAGCATGGGATGGTGCATGGGTCGTGGCCAAAAGCTTGTTGTCTGATATAGCATGCTTGTGTAACCTAGCATGCTCTCACTCCTGGTGATTCGCTCCAATCTAAGTTTAAACCTCTTGTGTTTCATTTCCAACCTTCATGAACCTTAATTTGACACCAACGAGCTCCAAAAACACTCACTTTCCATACTAACTCCTGTAAATAGAAAACACTATCAAAAGAAACCAATTTGAAAGAAAACTAACACAAATTCATACTAATTACACAAAATTAACATTATACATGATAACCACATCAACCATCATGTGTAATTGGTACTTTGTGTTAATAAAAGGGCTAGTACCAAATTTGAACAGTTCATTATGATGTTTGGATGTCTTATGATGTCCAAAACTGGATTTAGATATTATGTTACTTCTGTTAATGATTTTTCTCGTATGATTTGGCTTTATTTCATGAAAAGTTGTTTTGAAGTATTTTCCCACTTTCTTGCATTTTGTGATGAGGTTAAAACGCAGTTTAATGCTTCTATCAAATTTTTGAGAAGTGATAATGCCAAATAATATTTTTCTCATCCATTTTAGACCTTTATGAGCAACAATGGCATGCTTCACCAATCACCCTGTATTGACACTTCTTTACAAAATGGAGTTGAATAAAGAAAGAATCGACATCTTCTTGAAATAGTCAGGGCTCTTCTCTTTCAAACTAATGTTCCCAAATAGTTTTGGGCCGATGCTATGTCAATCGCCTATTTCTTGATTAATCGCATGCCCTTTTCAATTCTTCATGGTTAGACTCCTTATGGTACACTTTTTCCTTCACAAAACTTGTTCCCTATTGAGCCCCATACCTTTGGTAGCACCTGTTTTGTTCGGGAAGTCCATCCTTATATTTCAAAACTAGATCCCAAGTCATTAAAATGTGTTTTTCTTGGTTACTGTCATCTACATTAGTGGTATAGATGTGTTTGTCCTAGTCTTGATAGGTATTTGGTGTCTGTTGATGTCAATTTTCATGAATATGTACCCTTCTTTCCTATTTCGTCTTCTCCTGTAAGTTCCCTAGAATATAATGGTTTGTTAGTTTATCATGTCACCAATGAGAGGTCCTATCCAGGTCCTAATCCCATAACCCTGCCACTAGTTACTCAAGTCTACTCAAGAAGGCTAAAACCTTATAAGCCTTCGCCTTATGAGAAGAGTCTAGCACCGATATCTTCTTCTTCATTAGATCCTCAATTTAGTGATCTTGATTTACCTATTGCTCTTCAAAAAGGTAAACGATAATATTTACTTATGATCACTTATCTCCTTCCTCTTTTTCTTTTGTTGCCTCACTTGATTGTATAGGAATTCCTAAAACTGTCGAAGAGAGACTCTTTCATCTTGATTAGCGAAAGGCAATGATAGATGAGATGGATGCTTTAGTTACTAATGAGACTTGAGAATTTGTAGCCCTTCCACCTGGTAAATAAGCAGTGGGATGCAAATGGGTACTTACAATAAAAATCCATTAAGATGGTTCATCTACACGACTCAAAGCTCGCTTTGTGACTAAAGGCTATGCATAGACTGATGGGGTGGATTATTCTTACACTTTTTCTCCTGTGGCCAAATTGACTTCTATTAGCTTGTTCATATCTTTGGCAATTGCATATGATTGGCCCCTCTATCAGCTTGATATTAAAAATGCATTCTTACATGGTGATCTCCATAAGGAGCTGTATATGGAGCAACCACCTAGATTTGTTGCTTAGGGGAACTCAAGGATAATATGTTGACTTCAGAAATCTTTATATGTTTGAAGCAAAGTCCTCATGCTTGGTTTGGAAAATTTAGCCAAGCTATGAAAGTATTTGTGTTGCTAAGAGCAAATATGATCATACTGTCATTTATAAACAGTCTGTCTTTAGAATTATGCTCCTAGTTGTATATGTTGATGACATTATTATTAGTGGAAGTGATGCTTAAGGGATCTCATCTCTTAAAGAGTTTCTCCAGAGTCAATTTAACATGAAAGATTTAGGGGTGCTGAAGTATTTTCTGGGAATTGAGATTTCAACGAGCAAAAAAGGCATTGTCTATCTCAATGGAAGTATATTATGGATTTATTGACTGAAACTAGAAAGTTGGAAGCTAGGCCATGCAGTACTCCAATGACTCCTCCTAACCTTCAACTCATGAATGATGGAGATTTATTTGAAGAGCCAAAAAGATACAGGAGATTGGTTGGCAATCTCATAGTAACTCGCCCAGATACAATAGGTAGCTCTAGAACAAATTTTGTATTACTTGAAATGGGCCTCTGGATAAGGCTTATTGTATAAGAACTATGGTCACAGTCAAATTGAGTGTTTTTCTTATGCAGATTGGGCAGGTTCTAAAAGTGATTGAAGATCCACTATTGGCTATTGTGTATTTATAGGTGGTAATTTGATTTTATGGAAAATCAAGAATCAAACTGTTTTATCTCGCTCTAGTGCTGAATCAGATTATAGAGCCATGCTTAACCCAAAGGTGAAATAATATAGATCTTTCATCTCTATAGAGAGACTAGTTTCAAGTTTCAAGGAATAGCAATATTATGGTGTGATAATCGGGTTGCAATCCATGTTGCTTCTAATTTAGTCTTTCTTGAATAGACCAAACATATAGAGATCAATTGTCATTTTGTTCTTGAAACAGTACAACAAAATTTAATTTCTACAAGGTATGTCAAGACTAGAGAGCAACTTGGAGATTTTCTCACAAAAGCTTTGAACAGTGCTTAGGTTTCTTATATTTGTAACAAGTTGGACATTATCAATATCTATGCTCCATCTTAAGGGAAAGTTTTGTAATATACAGCTGTAAATAGCCTTCCTAATTAGCCTGATCTTTTTTAGCTTGATTTATGGGATTAAGGTAGGCAGAGATTATTTCATATGTAGTATATTTGTTTCCTTTTTAATGGATTGCAGGGTTATATATATATATCAATGAGGAATCATCTATTCTCCAAATTCTCTGCCAATTAAACATATAAACTAGAAGAATAACTCGTCTCCCTAAATCCTCTAGAGAAAATTACCCAAAGCTCACTAAGGTATTTCCCGAAGCCTATGAATGTTTTTCCATACCCAAGCAAAAACTCAAACTTGCAAATCCTCAAATTACTCTTGTATTTGCTTTCTTTGCTTCATATCTTAAGTGCCTTGAATATGTCTATATCTATAAACACCCTAAACTTGTCAATCAAGAATAGGAATACCATTCATCTTTAGGAAATTTTCAAAAAATGACAAAATATTACAAAAATAACTTCACTTAAAAAAAAACTTTTTTTTTTCAAAACTACCAAAAGTGGCTAAAAATATTTCAAAATATCTACTCTTAAAAGTTAACCAATAAATTATATCAAAAAGTACAAATTCAGTATATCTTCGGTAGGAATACCTTGGGTATACCTCAATAGTTCTTGATATACCTAAGATATTCTAATCTCGGTATACCTTGAGAATACCTTTAGTATACCATTGTATAGTTTGGGTACTTGAGTATACTTTGGTATATCTTTTCCGGTAATTTTTGTGTGTGTCATAAATATGTTATAGTAATGTTATGATTTTCAGAATTAAGTGAAATTGTTTTAAACCATCATTAAAATTATTTAAGTATTTTAAAATAAAATTAGGATTGAAAAGATTATAATCACAAATTTTGGCAAGATATAGTTCATATTGGTATTTTTACAAACACCTTTAATGCAAAAATTTTATCTTGTTGGAATTTGTGCTTTGGTCTTGCTACCCTTTTGTTTTGCTCTACCACAGTTCCTAAATTTTGATTTTGACTTTCAAATCCTGCCAAACCCAGGCTACTTTTTGAATTCATAAATATGTAATTCACATCCATAACACTAGCCATGCAAAAACACACATTTAATCATATTAATTAGTTAATTAATTGTTAATTAGCATTGCATTAAAGATCATGGATAAGGGAGAAGCAGGAGGATCAAGTAGAGAAGTGAAATTAAATATAGAGGCATTCGAAAGAGGCCATGGGACAAATATGCGGTGGAGATACAAGACTAAGCTCATCAGGGAGCTAGAATGTGGCTGGGCACTTTTAATACGGTCGAGGAAGCTAATAGAGCTTATGATCGAGCAGCTTATGCAATAAGAGGTCATTTAGCTATTCTTAATTTTCCTTATGAGTATCCTTTTACAAATCCTTCAACTTCTTCTTCTTCTTCTTTTTCTTCTTCTTCTTCTTCTTCTTCTTCTTCTTCTTCTTCTTCTTCTTCTACTTCTTCTTCTTCTTCTTCTTCTTCTTCTTCTTCTTCTTCTTCTTCTTCTTCTTCTTCTTCTTCTTCTTCTTCTTCATAAGAGGAAGATGAAGATGAAAATAAAAAGAGAAAACAGGTAATTAAAATTGAAAAGAAAAAAAAAGTGTAGATATTTTTGAAAGAAAAAGTTAAAAATATGTAGTTTATGAAATTTTCTCAATATCTTTCCTTATCCAAGTCTAACTTGGATTTTAACAATTAAAAATCAAATCCCACCATTTAGAAGTTAGAGGCAAATTTGTATAGGTGCTTTTACAGACTTCTTAATATGTTTATTCAAAATTGTTTTGATGTGCAACAAAATACAATTGATGAAATTCTTGTTCATTATTCAATTACTTTGTTCTCTCCTTAATATTTTATTGATATTGTAGTTTACTTGAAAAAACTTTTGCACTTTGAAATCTTTTTGTTTTAGAATTTTGTTCGCTTTAGGCACTAATTTGTTTCTCTCATATGAAGATATTCTTATATGCTTTCATACAATGAGATCATTTTGTTACTCTAACTTCACAATGAAGCTAATCAATATGTTCCTGCTCAAATACTAGGCATGGCAATGGAACATATTTGGAGCAAATATCCCTATCCCAGTCCTACAAAATATAACTTCATCTTTGATTATGTCCCCAATCTCGATAGAAAAATATTTTTTATCCCCATTCTCGCTCCATATAGCGACGAAGACCTCCAACCCGATCCGATCTCTGATTTTATATTTTTAATATTTTAGTTAATAAGTTAATTACATAATTTATAAAATATATATTTTTATTTTTAAAATAAGTCTATGTTTTATTTTATTATTTTTAAAAAATTAATTATACTATATTAGGGCACATATAAACTGTCCTTGCCATAAGACATATCGGGATCAGGACGAGTTCAGATGAACCAAAAAAATAATAAAAATCTCCCTATGGGGTCAAATTTGAATCAATGCCCTATGGGTTCAGGTCTATTTGTCATCATTATCAAATAGGGGTATAATCGAGTAGAGTCAAGTGTCAGACTTGAGCTCGACTTGATTCAAAAATTCAAAGCTCAAACTCGATTCAAACTTGATCTAGATTTTTTTAATTGTTCGAAACTCAACTCAAAAAATATTCAAGCTATTCGAACTCAACTCAATAAAAATCGAATCAACTAAAAATATTAATAAATAATGTGCTCGACTGGACTCAATTCGAATTGACTCTAGTTAATTCGATTTGATTAAACTCAGATATATTTAAATACGGAGGGTATAAAAGTAATTTAATAAATAGTAAAAAGAACAAATACTTGATTAAGCTTGTAAGCCTTACGAGTCAGCTATTCTAATACTCGAACTTGACTCAATAAACTATTCGAACTATTCAAGCTTGACTCAATTAACTTTGAATTGAATTCGAGTATTTACCAGTCAAATTTAAGTAGCTTATAAGTAGTTTGACTCGTTTACACCCCTACACCCTTACTATCAAATAGCTTTATATAAATAGAAACCAAATAAAGCTTGAGTGTAAATGTTCAATGTTGAGCTTAGCAAGCTAAAACTCAGCAAACGATCCAACAACAGAAGCAATATTGTTGCAGATTATAATATTAGGTCATGTTTGGTATATGATGTTCAAAATTTATAAATCGTAAATGCACAAACCGTATGTAATACGATAAGTTAACCCCAAGATTGTTCTCACAAGGAACCGTTAGCCTAAACTCCTATTTACCATAGATTGTCAATGAACACAGATGAATTGAACTAAACATTCCAATCCCATTTTAATGGTTTAAAGATTGAACTAATGAATTTAAAGCAATTGATTAACTAAAAGGGGATTAAAACTGACTTAATTACCGAAGACACTTAATTAGGCATTTAGTCTGTACATTTAGTCATAATCCCTTTCCTTCAACTCGATTAAGCATGATGAAATTAAATTCCAAAGGCTCTAGTCCCATATTCATCAATGGCGCCATTAACGTCCAACTCAATTTTTAGGTCAAATTATAGATGGTTTGACTAATAACTCAACCCTAAGATTTCAATTTCAAATCAAATGAACGATGGCCAATCATATATTTAACTCAAAACTTCTTAAGCAAAATTAAAAATGGAAAAAATCAAATTTTATTGAAAATTAAAGGAAAAGTTCATACATCCCAAATGACTGCTAGATTCCTAATAAAAACTTTAGCCAAGCATTGCCTTAACCATGATCAAGTTAATTTCAATGCTTAAACTAAACATGTTATAGTAGAGAAAAAGAATGAACCTAGAAATAAAACACCCTGAAATTGCTCAACTTGAATGGTTGGTCTCCACTCTTTAAAAGCTTCAAACTTGACAACTTCAATAGTGAAGAATCTTCAACTTTGCACACAATCTATTGAGAATAAAATAAGGTTGCTTCCAAGGTCTCTTCTATCACCCAAGTCTCTAAGGTAAAAAGTAAAAGTGCAGAGAAAGTGTAGAAGAAGAAAACCTAAATCTAAAGAACACCATTTAAACCCTAGAAATTAGAATTGAGTTCCTCTCCCTTTAGGACTTTTTTCCAACTTTAAAAAGGTAACAAATTATCCTAGAAATAAGCCATAACCAATCAAAATCAAGCCTTTCAAATGTGTCTACTCTTTAGCAAAATAAGTTGTTTAGCATGAAAAGGTCTCTTACAGTGTTTGGAGGTGACATGCACATGTCAAAATGACATGCCATGTTAGGAGGTTACAAGGCAAAAGTAACACACCTCGTGTAGAATTGATATATGCCCATGCCCTCATAGCATCATCAACACATTGTTGTAGAATCAACACGAGCACGTTAGGAGGTTCCTCGTATCAATCAACATGCCCATGCTTGGAATCACACACCTGCATGCCTTGCTTACCAATAACAAGTTCGTGTGGATTTAAAACAATAGTGCTAGAGACTTCCTTCAGTGACCTTCACACGCCCACGTCAACCATCCTCTCTCATATCATATCTTTAAACTTCCAAACTTGGGTCAAAAACCTCCAATTTGTCTTCAAATCACCTAAAACAACAATGACACCATAATTAACATCTCTCCACCACAATTGCCATAAAATGAAACACAAAATCTAACCTAAAATTACCATCAAAATGAATTGATCAAATTCCCCCACATTTAAGAATTGCTTATCCCCAAGCAATTCCTAAATATGAAAGAACAAGACAAAAAATAGCTAAAAATAAAATCACACACACACATATAAAACATACTCTATACTGGTTTGAAGTCCAATTACCAAAGCTTCACTAATGTATCTATCATGCCAAGAAATAAAGCTTCAAAACCAATTATACTTAACACAATCTTAATTCCAATTCCATATCCATAATAAGAAAACAATTTAATATGATCATATTGTCACTTCTCATATAGAATATAATGGAATCTAATTAGGCTAATCATTTGCACACAATAACAACATATGCACCTCATTCCCCCACACTTGACTCCTCACATCTCTCAATTCCCTCAATGTGTTTAAGTGAAATATTCAAACAAGCTCCTATTCAAACATAATAGGTACTTTCATAGGTTTGGATTCTAATCTAATCTCCACAGCTCATAATATTACTAAAACACATATCAAGAGGTCCTTACTTAGTTGTAATAGGCTATGGTGATGTAACACCCTCCCATATAGCAGACTAACCACCATTATACGAGAGTGTGATACTCAACTATGTCATGATAAACCTTTTAAGCTATGTTTGAATTAAAAACTTTTCACATATTAACTATTTTGAACTATCTCATCATGCAACATAACAAACTTATATGTCATCATGCTCAAATCCGAGAAATTGAAATCATAACATTACTGAAAATCTATACTAGGGCCAAACATGACCAAATTAAATCTTATTATGCAATCCAAACTTTAAGGAAATTAAAACCATAAAAATCCTTTATTACATATCCAAAACTACCCCATCATGGGTAACAAATAAAAAATGTAAAATAATAAATGTATGAAGATCGACCCAAAGGTCATAAGGTATCAAATCTGATAATATTTCAGCTCTTCACGTATCAACCTTCTCTACAAGTCCAAACCTGCATGCAGGAAACCCACAAGCTTAGCTACTAAAATCTTAGTGGTACATATACACAGAATAATTCTAACATAAATTCATGGCATCATAAGTACATAGCATCTTACAACATTCATGTGTTTACACTTGTGTGCTTTTATATTTCTTTATACATATACATATGGTTGTACTATATGGCATATAATTACACCTTAGCATATAAGTGTATCTAGTAGCAGAAGCATCTACAACTTACGAGACTGTGAGATATAATCATTATGTATATAACTATGTCAAGCTTTTAGGTTGTTATACATAAGTCATAACATCTTTGATTTCGTTGCCTAATACTCTATACTTTAACTCTTGGATACAGGTCATGAATAGGAGTGCTCCCTAGAGCTTCAACCACCCTATTCATAAACTAAGCTAAAGTCAAGTGCGCTCCTTAGAGCTTTAGCTAACTTGACACTAATAACTATGCTAGTAAAAAGGATCAAGTGCGCTCCCTAGGAGCTTCAGCTAATTTGTCCAACTAAAACTGTTCTAATATAAAAACTGTGGTACTAAGACCCTATATGGCATGCCATCTATCCTGTAGGTAGTCCTAGTACGAGTAACTGGGCATTTTATTTCTATTTCATAACTGTTTATCCTTTATCTTATGTTCTGTTCCATATGCATACAATATATAGCTAGGTACGAATCATATACCTTGTTACATCCCATGGGTTATCCTATGTCTATACTGATAGGTTTTAAGCATGTATCACATACATATTACGCAGCGGAAAATAAAAATTTTCAAAACCCAAATCAAAGGATTATACATGTGCCAATTAAAACTAATTTAACCAAGGAGAAATGAATCTAGAGTCCCTGTCTGATACTATAGAGACTAGTATGCCACGAAGCCATACTATCTCACTGACATAAAGTTTTATCAGT
>CATIWF010083612.1:0-19898 GCA_949630135.1 Balakata baccata
AAAACTTGATGTCAACTCAAGATTTAACCCGCAAGTGCACGAGTCAATTGTAGAATAGCAAGTGTCCTCCTGGAGTCGATCTCACAAGGAATCACTAGCTTAAACTCTTAATTATTTTAATTACCAATGAACACGAAATGCAACATAAACACTCTAATCCGTTTGAATTGATTTTGAGTAAAAATAAATTAATTAAACAATGAATTAAATTGAAAAGTAATTAAAGAATAAAATCAATGGATAAAGTTGGTACCTGGTTTTGCTCACCCAATTTTGCATTCCCTCCCAAGCATTAAATTCATAGAATTAATATTTCATGGCGATCACCTTATGCATTAGCTAATCAAACCAATGAATTAACCAATGTTCAATCCAATTCTTAGGTTAGATTAAAGATGATGTGTCTAATAATCAAATCCTAACATATTCATTCCTAATTCAATCATTGTTGGCCAATCAATCATTAAACTAGAAATTAATTAAGTGCAATTAAATTGAAATGGAAATAATAAATTCATCCAATAAAATAATGAGAGTTTATTACAAAATTGGGATTGCTAACCAGGCTCCCAAAAAGAATTTAGCTTAACATGAATACTAAACAAATCAATGTAATATTCATAATCAAACAAATATTGCAACAGCAATTGAGAAGAAGAGAAAAGTTATGATGCTCCCTTAAATCTTCAAATCTAGAAATTGGAGGTTAGTGGTCTTCAATCCTTTAAGACCAAGTCAAAATAATCCTCAAGAGCAAAAATAGCTCCTTCCTCTATCAACTGGTCTGCTGGAGAATGAGATTGTCCACCAAGAAGTCTCTTGTATATGCAGAAATTTCAGAGAGAAGATGAAGAAATTTGAAACCCTAGAATGCGTCTCCCCCCAAATCTCAGAGAAAAAGATGAAATAAATGACTAAACTTTAGTTCTCCACTCCGTCCCCTTTCCAAAATGTGTTATTTTCCTTTTATAGGAGTGAAAAACCCTAAAAGAGTTGATAAAAATCGGGTTTGATAGCTATCCACGTGATCTGCACTGTTCAGTCGTCGTGTGCACGCGATGGGCATCACGCCCGAGATAGATTGGTGTTAACTTTGCTGCTGACTTCTCCTGCACAGGCATCGCTTGCACGCGATAGGCGTCGTGCACGCCATAGATTGCCCACTACCTTCATCCTGTCACAACCAAGCGATGGTCGTCACAAAGTTGTGATGAACTTTTCTTCACATATCATTTCTCCTCGCTTCCTCAACACCTCCAATGGACTCCATTGTTACCCAAAACACCTCGATAACTCAAATCAAACATCAAAATATGTCCTTCATGCTCCTTTCCACCACCTAAAACCTAAAATCATGAAAAACACAATTATATATCAAATTTATCCATAAATCACATAAAAACAAGAAAACTAAACAACTAAAAACACATATAAAACTTTAGCAAATATGAATATATCACAAGCTTAAACAAGTTATCCAAGTGTTTTAATCCAAGGTTCACACTCAAACCCTTACAAAAATTTCAATTCCCAACCCAATATACTCAATCTCACTATTAAGCTATTGATTGCAAGAAAAAAATCACTCAATAACCCAAAGAACTCAAAACCAACTCAAGCTTTTCAAAAATACAATATAGAAGTAAGTGAGAGAAATAGAGGTAGCAGAAAGAATTAATGCACAAAGATGATTTGAAGTAATGTGCACTTAATCAACTGTTCTCTACTTTTTGGCAATCATAAATGACAACCTTTTATACCTTCTCTAAGAATTAGAATTGTTGGAGCTTCATTTAATGCAATTCTATCTATTAAACTGATTTTAAAACGGAATTTGCTGCATTTAATGCAGTTGGTCATAGTTGTGATGGTTCAAGGTCACTAGCATGACTATGAGTGGACATTTTGAACGGATAGACTCAGCCTCAATAGTTACAAATGTGACTCTTGTCCTGAACATGATTATGGGAGTGACTGAAGTAGTGAGGCCTTTTGGATATTTTGGTGAACCTTATCACGAGCGTAAGCATCTAGGGTCATGGACGTGACTGAGTTCTAGGTAGTGAGCCTTCTTGTGAGCCAATTGGTGAAGCCTTCTGGAAGTATTGGTAAACATCATCTTGGGTGTGACCGTCTGAGATCACAAGCATGACTAACTTCCAAGTGGAGAATGTCTTCTAATATTAAGTTTTTTGCTTTATTTTTTAATCTTTATGATATTAACTTTGTATTTTTGGCCCAACATATGATCTTTAAAGATTTGAGGACTATTGTTTGCTTTCTAAAATAGATTAACCTATTAAAAAACTTAAATACTTGAAATTGTTAAATATCATTGCTTAATTATTTGTAATCAACAAAATTATAGGAATATCCTTCATGGTTCAATATATGATAATTATTTTTTTATATGTTAATTGTTGCAATATAAAAAATGCAAAAAATTAAATAAGGAAAAAATCAAAAAATACCTTCTTCTCCTTTGCTTTATGAACAATATCTTTGATATCAACCTTAGAATGCTTAGATTGTTGCTCTTTTGATTTTTCCAAATTTTCCTTAGATCTATTCTTTGAAATATCAACTGATGGCAAAGATAGTCTAAGAGATTTATCATAAGAAACGCCTTCCTTTACAGAAGGCTTCGAATACACTTGCTTTTTCTTCATTACGTAAAGAATGAGAAATCTAAATATTTTGATTGTGCACAATAATTTGAATTAGACTTAAAATGGGATAGCCATATGAATCAGAAATAAAATAAAAAAATATATTGGACACAACATTATCACATCTATTTACTCTACTAAACACTACATTTTCTATCTTCTAATCACATTGCCACACATTAGTGACCTTTGCTATTATCCAACTCCCTCGCCAATCCACAAATATTTCTGTCACTACTATCGACACAGGGAGCCATAGTTCTCACTATGACACTCGAGCCATCCATATACTGATAACATACTAAAAAATCTCCTTAAATCACTTGATATGGTAAATTTACACAGTATACCTTCTAATTAACCCAACATTTCTACTAATTTAACCCACGAAAAAAAACCAGAACTTTCCACATATCAGTCACTAAGACAAATCATTACAACAATAACTAATCCAAACACAACCAAAAAATCATAAAACTCAAGTTTATCCCTTGTTGTTCACACATGCAATCGCAAAACCATCATTCATCTATAAAAAACAGATTTTGAAATGCAAAAACACTAATGCAATCTTACTTTGAGGAGTTATAGATGATTACGATATATGTGGGATAGTAAGTGAGCTCGAAGGATGAAATCATCCTTCACATTCTATACAATACGCCGAATAGGGGTTTTGAAATAGAAAGTCAAAGTGATGGTAGAGAAATAGGAAAGTGAGAGTGATGTCAAAGAAATATGAGGTTATGGCCAAAGAAGAGTTTTGAAATATTTAAAAAACTAAAAACTAGGAGACAATATCAGTTATGTGTTGATTAGGACCAAAAAATTTGGAGTGTAGTGTATTAATGACTGTGGTTATTTAGGTAATATTATTTTTACTTGTCGTCATTTATAGGTTTAATGCAATAGGGGATTATCTATGGAATATGGTTTTAAAATGCGTTAAGTGGGATAATTTTCTCTATATATAAAAGTATATATATATAAAACTACTATAGAATTTGGATTTTATTTCATCAATTTGAGATTCTAAACGGAGGAATTTTGTTGTAAAATTTTATTCACATACTTGTTTTAATATGCTCTACGTCTTGGTGTGTTTGGCTTACAATTCGCTCGTTGGACTAAAAATTATAAATTTACAATTTTGCCCTTTTAGCAGTCTCAATCGATAATTTAGTGTCACAAGTCCGTATACCAATTATTCTTTTTCTTTGAATCCGTAATTAGACTATAATCGTATTTGTGCTATTTTAATCACAATACGTTCAATTTACGGTCGTCTTGACTTATTTGATTTTGATTCGTATACATCAATTGATGTCTCACATAGACATATGTAATTATTTTTTTAAAAAAATTCCAATGAAAACTGTAAATTTTAATTTTTTTAACAGTAAAAATAATAATTTTTCGAATTAAAATGGTAATAAATATATATTAACTACAAAATTATATAATTTATCTTTAGTAATAAAAAATTTTAAAAAAATAATATTGAAAATTTTTATATAAACATATTAAAATGGCTAAAGTAATTTTTCTAAAAATTTTATAACAAATTTAATAAAAAAAATTTTGAGTAAAAAAAATATAAAAAAAATTTAAGTTTTTTTTTTTAAATTTATATATGGATTTAAATAGGTATCCATATCTAATTCTAACTTACTCATATATTGATGAATTAAAATGGATTAAACTCATTGATGACCCATTTATATTTAAACTACCACTTTATGACCTATACCTTAAATGAAATTGGTGAATTATGATGATTAATGGATATGAGTTGCTATTGCCACCCCTGCCCATCTTCTAAATGGATATAATGATGAGTCAGAATTAGAAATACAGTCTACCATTATGCTCTGTGGAGGCATTCGGAATTGTTTTTTTTTTAATTTCTTATAAACAATTTTTTTCAAATATGATTCTGAAAAAAATATCTAATTACCTATTTCTATTAAAAAAATAATTTTTAAAATTAAAAAAAAAATTAAAAAATATAAAAAAATTTTTGAAAAATATTTTGGGAAACGCAATATCAAACGGTACTATATCAATTTTGTACTGGTTATGAAATGCTTTTACACCTGTCAAGGGACAAGAACAAAAATTAGTGTGTATGAAGAAAGCCCATGCAATAAATGGAATCCTTGTCGACATCTGTACAAGAATTGCAGCTACATCAACCATGTATGAAGAAAACTGCTTCTGTACAAAAACTGCTTTCAAAATTTTAAAAAATTAAAAATATAAATTTTTTTCTCAAAAAGTATTTTTTACAAATCAGTGTCAAACAACCCGATATTAATTTTGTACCGGTTATGAAGTGTTTTTATACCTGTCAAGGGACAAGAACCAAAATTAGTGTGTATGAAGAAAGCCTATGCAATAAAGAATGACAACATGCATTACCTACTGATGGAATCCTTGTCAACATCTGTACAAGAATTGCTGCTACATCTGCCATATCATAAAATTTCTCTCCAATGTCATCACAGATAGCAAGCTTTATAGCAGCTGATCAATCATTAATCCGCATTGGGAGCAAGCCAGGGGAGTCTAGCAACTCAAGGTCTTTCCCAAATCCAACCCATCTTTTAAGCAACAACGGAGCAACCCACTAAATATGCATTGAAAATGGCAGTTTTTCTTTGACAAATCATTAATATACACACATAACCAGGTTTCGTTTGACATTCTAATTTCAAGACATAAAACAATTCTATTCCAAATCTTTACTGAAGGATAATAAGGTTATAATTTGCCAGGGCACTTACAAATTACTGAGATTTTCAGCACACGACAATTTTGACAATTAGAGAGTTCATGACCAAATATCCAATAATTTTTCCAATCATGATAGCAGAAAACTCAAGATTTTGAAACATCAAACTTACTACAGAACAAAATCTAGTTCTGGATTTATAACAAACTGATTTCCTGATTTCAATTTGGTTGGCCTGCTATAGAAACTTTTAACGAAAAGATGCCCAAAAATGAGCAATCTTTCTAGATTTATGAATGCCAAAGGTTTAAACTTATTATGCCTTAACTCCTTCTGGTTACAATCTCACATCTTTTCAAGATGAAGAAAAAATTTAACTAAATACATACTTCAATTCTCTTGTAACTCCAGGTCTGGGGGTTGTGTCACAGGCAACGCTTCAGCAATCGGTTGATCAAGGATGATTTCCCGACATTTCGATACCCAACTACTCCAGCTAGTAATTTTGATCCCTTTCCTCACTCTCAGTATAGAGCCTGAGAAACTCACTGGACGAGGAAGGAGCCCTTTGGCTCTGCGTTTGACATTTACACTTGCAGCTAATGCCTTTGCTAACCTGCTCAATCTCATAGCACCCTGCATTTGACAAAAGTAAAATCTTATTTGTAAATGTTCAAACTGAATATGTAAGAAGAGATTTTGACTGTTATACCATTCCAAGTTCCCTATTCGGAAAATACAGCCTTTATTCCCTGCCATGAAAAATAGTTTGCCATGCATTCCAATCTGCCTTGGATATCATATCTTCTCTATTCAAAACTAAAATTCTTTTCCTATTCCCAAGCCATGAATCCATCTGCTCATGATTACAAAAGAAAATCAATACAGCAAGGTATCATACCAGTCCCGAAGGGTGATTTTTGATTGTAGCATTAAGAAAAACTTCAAACTTAAAAAGCAACAGAGGACAATAACTAATAATGCCTGGCACTGTTTGACTCATTCATCAACACTTGCAAATAAACAACCATGATATAAATCAAACAATTTTTTATTTCTAAGAGACGATTTAGTTACCTGCGTATGGCTGGTGGACAGAGGAATTTGTTATGATCCCACTTGCAAGGTATGAGACTTGAATCCCACTTGGGAAAACTAAAAAAGCGGTGCAGGGTTTATATGGACTTAGGACACTACAGCCTCTTGAACTAGTTTTTGGGGTGTGGTTCTCCCTAAGTTCATATCAAAGTTCTTGCATATAACATCTATTACAACATCCATTAATTTGAGTTGCTGTTTAAGTTCTTTTTCTGTTTTTGCAATATGAGCTGGATACCACTGCATAATTTCATGCACCCAGTAAGAATATAAAGCCACTCAATTGCCATTCATAACATAAAAAGATTTCAATTTGCATTTATTCAGCAGCTTCAAAACCATATGGAAATGAAAGAGAAACCTTATTCATACCTGAACAGGACGGAGCGGCTTGGTCCAATAATAAAGCTCGGTATCAAGATCTACCCAATCAATCTCGCCTCTACAGCCATCAGGGGCAGTACTAGAATTGGCGTTTCCATTCCCATTTTCATACCAAGTATGAGGTTTTCCACCGATAACCTGCCACCACGTTTTCCTTGAGAATATAAGCTTAAGGTTAATTTTGCCCAAAGAAATTTGACAATTTCTACCAGATAATTGAACCTCAGTCAGAAACACAAACAAAACTATACTAAATTTCCAATTCTTCCTGTGCATGGAAAGAAAAAACATATGCATAGAGAAAAAGATTGCTTGCCTGGCATAGTGGGAGGTAGGGACCGAGAGAGAAGCTGTAGTTGAAAGTGGTGCAGTTGGTTGTGAGAGAATTCGCCTTCGGGTTTCGGGTGAGTGAATCCGACGTGTAGAATTGGGCTGTGCTCAGAATGGAAAAGGGAAATTATTCAGAAATACCAAATTCTCCTAAAATATTGAAACATTATCTCAACTTAAAATTTTTTTCAAAACGTCCAAAAACACGTAAAAATATTACAAAAATATATGAATTTAAAAAGTATATTTACGAATACATTGAATATATCTTGACTCGATATATTTTAGATATATCTTGTGAATTTCTTAAAAAAATTTCGGATATACATTCAAAAAATAAATACATTACAAAAAATTATTGAGAATTCTAAAAATATATCTAAAGTATTTCAAGGTATATCCGAAGAATTCCTTACCTTGAAATACTTTGGATATATTTTCAGAATTCTCAATGATTTTATTTGTAAGGAATTTCTTAAAAATACTTTAAGTATATCTTGAGAATATTTTGAATATACTTTTAGAAATTCTATTAGTAATACATCAGATATATCTTGAAACTATTTTTGATATACTAGAATATCTTGGCGTTGGAAATTCTATGCTGTCAATTAATACTTGCGGTTTCAGAAAGCTAGAGTTCTTACATCAACTCAAAGGATATGCATTCAGCAAAGAAAAAACAAATCTTTTTAATGATTCGAAATTCATATTATTTGATTACTTCAAACAAATCTTTTATAAACAAATCTTAAAGGATTGTCGCTGAGGAGATTGTCGATGCCTCCACTAGACTCTTCTCTATGTTCTTTGAGATTATACTAGGAACATCCTTAAGCAAATGAAACGTGAGCCCTACTTCACATAAATGTCCATCAATCACGCCGTCTGAATCAAGAAGGATTATATGCTATCGATCATGATAAAATGAAATAGTGATCAACATTAATTGGACAGCCAAAATGCGTAGGATTTGCGGATCAAACCCCAATGCAATTGGTTCTCCCCTCGAAAACTTGATTCTTCATTTTTTGTTAAATTACAACCGGAAAATCATTTTCTAACAACAAAATTTGCAAAAAAAGTTAACAAAACTTAGCATCCGATCTTTAATTTCTTTGATGCTTGCGGGAAGAAGAAAAATAAACTGCAGCCAAGCCTGAATTTTCAAGGTATTTAGAGTATGATAAGAAAGGAGGATATGAGAGAGAAGGAAAAGAAAAGTAAAATTGAAAAAACAGAAACAAATGAAAAAATTTTGGAAAAAAAAAGATACAGTAACTCTGAAAAAAAAATTAAAATTTGAAATTGTAAAATTCTCATGGAAAAATACTATATAGCCCGCCATTCTGTGTCTTGCCTTATGCCCGTTTGTTACTGTGTTGAACAGTGATTGTTTTTTTGGTGTTCCTCACTTTAAGATCTCTTGCTTAGTTACATGAATAACCAACTTAAAAATGAAATAAAAGAAAAAAAAAACCACAAAGTAATCTTATTATTAAATGTAATTTTCTAAATAAATTCTTTTATCTTAATTTATTTTATAATAATTCGTAAAAATTGGGTTTTTAAGCAAATTACGATTTAGAATTTAAATTTTAGGTGGTTTAAAATTTAGAATTTAAGGTTTAGAATATTAGGGTCTAGGGTTTAGAATTTTCAGCAATATTTTTATTCATCTTTATTTGATTAGATGTATTAGTATTTTGAATAAAAAATGGATTAAAAATAGTACTGAAAGTTTAATAATAAAAGGAATTTTTTAATATAAAAACTGAGATATTAAAGGTTAAAAGATTAAAGAGGAAAAATGAAATAAAAGAATTAAAAAAAAAAAAGTAAACAGTACCATTTATGAAAAGCAAGGGAAAAAAAAACAAATAAAGGGTAACATTGCAAAAATAGACATGCGGGCAGCAGGCGGGCTGTGTAGCAGAACTCCTCAGAATGTGCACCCCTATTCTTAACTGCTTTCCTTAGTGCAGTGCCAACTAATTCTTTTGTTCTTATTGTTTTTTTTTTTTTTTCAGAAAGAAAAATCATTCCATTCTAGCCTAATGGGCCTCATTTTTAATTAAAAAAGAAAATAATTAAAACTAATTATACTCATATTCTAGCCTTGTTTACAACAAGAAATTAAACAAAATGGAATAGTTATTTCATCTTAGCATTAATTTAAATTCCGTTATATAAATATATAATTTCACAAATCAAAAGAAAGAAATGTAGTCCATAGAGAATGTTCTGATTTCTATGCAAAATATTACTTGGTTGATAGCTAACAGAAATGCTAACCACCCTTTTAATATTACCTTTTCTTACCGACACATGACTTATTTTTAACGTAATAGAACTCAATAAAATTTAAAAATTACATATCATTTAAGGATGAAAAAAAAATATAAGAGAAACTGACGTAATGAAGCTAAATTATACTCAATTATTAAATGTCTATTCATGACATTGAATTTTTTTTTTCTTTTTAATGTTGAACTACCCTCTATTATGATATTTCAATTTCGTTTGAGATTTTTCATACACCATACAACAGAAAAAATCAATTTATGACATTTTCTCACGTAAAGCTTATCCGCGCATACAAAGCAAAGTAGCAGCCAGCAATATATTGTTCCCAGAATTTTCACTATGAATTATGTATACATCCAATACGGCGCCGTTTCTACACGGCACCAACAGTATCTAGTCAGGCTAATTAAAAATAGGCTTAAATTGGAAATTAAGCACCAGCTAAAACATACTATTTCAAAGCAAACAAAAACTGTGCTCGTGTCATTTGAACTACGTTGAGATACTATCTGTTATGCTGAAACAAGAAGGTTAACCGCCTTAGCTCAACTTCAAAATTTCTGTACATTCTTCCCTGCCATCTCTGTGGTTAGTTGATCAAGACTAGATGAATCATCTACAGTTGCCTCGTGTTAGCTTGGACAGGTTTGGCAAGTGCTTTTGTAAAATAATTTTGTATCTCAGGTATAATATGTGAGATCAACTGAGAACACCTGTAACAATCTCAGGACTAAGTATGATATCTAAATCCCATTTAATCTAAAAAAATTTACAGATTCAACACCCATTGATACTTGATAGTCCAGATACAGATAATTAAAAGCACTAAAAACTCATTTAATTTACTAAAGAAGCGAAACGCTACTATAGAAAGGATTTTCCATGCCTAGTCCATTCACAAAATACGATACCAAAATCCAATTCCACATTGAAGGGCCAAAAGTATAGAAACCCAGGTAAAGGATTAGAAAAAAGCTTAAGGAAATAGCATACCATGGCTTGGAACTCAGTTTGTCAAATTGCTCGAGTATAAACAGTATGCAAGCTTCCTTTAATGATGCAGCATTAAAGCCCTCGGATAATTCGTACATAAGTGAAACATTGTCCACGGAAATATCCTTAAGATTATATAGGAATTGATCAGATCAACATTATCATATTACTAGTTTTAGTAGAGAGAATATCAATAAAAAAAAAAAAGACATTAGCTAACCTGTGCAATCGTATACTCACAGAGGCGCTTCAGACCTTCCAAAAGATATTGATCAGCAGCTCTAAGGAGGTCCTGTGCGATCTCAATATCAACATCTACTGATCCTGTATATATGAACCTAGGTGCACAACAAAAACCAATTAAACTCTCAATAAAGCAAAATTTTACATTTTTACGACAAATGAATCAGCAATTCACACCTCATCATCAACTCAAAAACATCCCATCTAATATTTGGGATCTCCACATCTTTAGCATCCCTCTCCTGCAATTTTCACAGGTAAAAACCAGAGATTTAAAAGCTATTTTCTCCTGAAATTGCATATTTCTTTTAGCTGCTGTGAAGAAACACAGAGAAACCAAGACATTGAAAAAGAACCATTAAAGCAATATTCCACCATAAATAGAATGTTTATTAATGATAAAAAAGAATATTGTACTTGACAATTGAATAACTCGCATTAGTGTTTCTAATTACGCATTTGCTAGAGGTCCAGTTGGCAAAGAGCAAAACTATAAAAGGACAAAATTCCGTATTTCATCAGAATGCGTGCAACAAAAAACAAGACTTCAGTAGTTAATAGATTCTCACCCTGTAACCCCCATCAAACATTGCACGGAAAGCATCCGAAGAAGCAAGCAGACAAATTCTATGAGCATAGAATCGTTTACCTGGCATAACAAAATTGCAATCACACGCTCATGGTTATGGTAATGATTGCATCGATATAAACAGCCAAATTCGTTCAGGCATGAGGAATAAGTTAATATGTTGTGAATTGTTTATTACCTTCAATTAAGAATGTAACATCAGACAATGTTGGATTGTTAACATATTGCTCTCCCAGATATACCTGAAGTAAAAACAATGAGTACTATAGTTCTGCAGTTTCTGTTTTCACCATCAACCATAGAAATTGTCAAGGTGCTAAAGCACCTGAGATCAATAGATGGCTGCGGAATCAAGCCAACCTTAATGACTAAAATAGCAAGCTTGTTCACAAAGAGGCTAATAATGACCTCTTAAACAATCATGGAAAAAAAAAACAAATTACTGAATCACTGAACTACTGATTACAGAAGTACTATGTTCAGTACATACTAAAACAATGTAGTCCTATCACACAAAGCATTCCCTGAAAAGAAGACGAAATGTCACACATTAAAACCAAAAGGACATCATGAATGTAATTCACCTGCGGGGTTGGAGATAGAGGAGCTGCATCCACAGGAGAGACTGAAGTGGTTTTGGTGGCCAACTTATACAAAGCCTCTGCACTATCATGTTGCTGTTTCAGGTCTCCAGACTCAAAAAGGCTCAAAATCAATTCTAACCCTGCAAGAAAATCACGTGTGCAGAAACAATCAGCTAAAAAATAAAATTGTGTATGAACTTAAGCACTAAGGAAACAAAGGCATCAAGAAAAACATTTTGCCGATTTAGGAGTTCTACCATTGTTATCAAGAAAAATGACTTTGCGATCATCAGGTGTGCAGAGATGAGCAAGAGCCAAAGCAATTCGTCTCTGAATAGCTTTCTCTGCATCCCGCATCAAATATAAGAAATGGTTTAATACCTGTAGAGAAAAAGCATATAAGGAATCAGTATACTGCTATACCCAGATAGCCAATTAAACAGTTCAGTGAAATAACCTTAGTTGACGAAGTATAAATGCAGAATTAACTAATCAAGTATAGGAGAAGATACTATGAAAATTAGCAACTTACTCGCCCATGAATCTTCTCCTCCAGTCTTTTTAATGTTTTTGCAATGCAATCCTTAGTTGGCTGTGATTGTCATAAAATAACAGTAATAAGAGATAACCAATAGTCATAGACAGCAAATATGATAAACCACTCAAATACCAAGAAGTAGCCACTGCAAAATAAATACAAAATGAATAAACATACTTGAACAATGAATTCTCCATCTTGGAGAATCTGAACACCACCAACCTTGACAATCTCTGCAACATTATCCTACAGAAACAGTCCAGGTAACTTTCAGTGTATTACAATGCTAAACATATAATTGCACTAACTACAAAGAAAGGCAATGAAGCAAAAAAATAAAAAGAAAACCTCATTATCTGCAAGTCCAAACAGAGCAAAAGCTGCATTATGTTGCAAAGATCCATTCTTCGACTCAAGAAGTTTAAGTAGTGGTACTATCCCACCATTATGAGCAATGCCAGCCTGGTTGTGTGTTTCCTGTATTAAGAAGTAATAATTTACACAAAGCATCCTAACAAATTTGGAATGCAAATAACTCTGAAGACTAGAAATGAATACTACAGCCAAGGGATTATATGAAGACTAAAAATGAATGACCAACAGACCAAGTTTTTCCAACACATGTGATAGGATTTTTCACACGTAATTCCTATTTAGCAGCTTTTTCCCTTAATTGATGGAGAAGGGACTAGAGCAATGCAAAAATAAAGGTCTCAAAATGAAAGAAATCAGTGAGGAGAGGAGAAAAAGGTGCAAGAAATGCCTTTATAAAGATGAAAACGATTGTGGACTTACAGTTATAAAACAATATAACAGCAGCATATACTTGGACCTATTTGTTGGACATGATACTGAATACTTATACATACTAAACATGCTATCA
This sequence comes from Balakata baccata, assembly GCA_949630135.1. Classification (NCBI taxonomy): domain Eukaryota; kingdom Viridiplantae; phylum Streptophyta; class Magnoliopsida; order Malpighiales; family Euphorbiaceae; genus Balakata; species Balakata baccata. The sequence goes on from CATIWF010083612.1 coordinate 13,353, forward strand.
GTGATCTCTTTTCTTATACAGTTATTCGGGAATGAGCCATGCAGCAGAACTGATATATGAAGTGCTCGGCAATTTCTTTATAAAATGAAAGAAGGATTAACTGATAAGACCATTCAAAGTTCTGCCACTACTTTCACGCCACAGAATTCTTTTTTTCACAAAATGAGAAACTGAGATTGATACAGCATGGCCATGCAATATTGAAGATATCCTAACCTGTGCCAGTCGTCCAAGTGCAAAGGCTGACATTTCTTTAAGTTGTGCATCAGAGGACACAAGCATATCAATCAATGGCCTCACTGCTCCTCTTTGCACAATATGCACCTGCATCAACCTCATTGCTAAAATATCAAATGGAACAACATATTAACACACACAAGCAAGCGGCACGTCATTAATGTGTACATATATGTGCCTTTGCAGAAGAATCGTACAGGTTACATCCTTATACTAGTAACTAACAAGTTCAAGGTGCAAATCTACCTTGCAATCTGAATCGGCAGCAGCAAATTGACCTAATAACAGAGCTGCTTCTCTTTGACTTTCTGAACAGCAGGAGCTGTCAAACAGGCATGATCAGTAGCATATCTTCTATAAGAAAAGGAGAAAAATATCCAAACAACTTGCAGTTAACAGTTATAAGATGCTGAAATGGAAATGCATAAAAGAAAAAAAATCGATTCTCCATAACATAAATAAACAAGAATGAAAAATTGCACATACCTAAGCAAACTTATCACAGGTTGTAAAGCTCCAGCAAGAAGAACTTCTTTCTTTATATTTGGAGATGAGTGGACTAAATTTCCAATCACACCAACCTGAACTTGGAAAAATCAGTTACCGCAAATGTCAGAACATGTAAAATAAATAATTCCTAATCTATAAAGATTCTAGTTTAGAACCAACCGCTTCATAATGTATGGTAGTATCCTCTGATTGAAGCATCAGTATAAGTGTGGGTAGAGCATTGCATTCTACAATCTGCAAATTTGCATTTCATATGAACAAAATCTGCAAATGAACCCCACAATAACACCCCAACCCCACTAGCACCCTGCATGCATGCCTACCTGCACAACCTATTTCAAACAAATAAATTTAGGAAAATGACAAAAAACTCATGTACCTGATTTTTGTTTTCATCATTTTTAAATGCAAGAGTCCGCAAGGCCCCAGCAGCTGCTCTTTGTACCTTTACATCAATAAATTGAAGCAGTTCAACAAGAGGTGGGATGCCACCTTCAATCCTGTATGTACAGTGAACAATATTAGGAAGGTGATTAAATATTAATAACTATTATCAAACTAGCTGATATTAAAGAAAAAGAAAAAAAAACCTGACGCGTGTTTTAATGGAATTATTCTCATGGGCAAGGTTAGTAATTGCATCTGCTGCTCTCCTAATAACACCATTGAGTGCTCGAGAATTACCGCCACTCTTATTCCTCTTCAACAAGTCCACAAGATGAGATAGAGCTCCAGCATCTACTATGAGCTGTTGATGCTCCGGCTATTTATGATACAATCAAGAGAGTATCCATGAGATTTGGAAGTAAAGAAAATGAATTTTATGCATAGCTTAGATAGTAAAGGCTTGCAATAAATTACTCTAATCAATTAAGCAAAAAATCAACAGCGATTTTAGGTGCGGCTTTAAATAAGTAATGAATGAGTTCAACTAAATTATAGACATCGTCTACCGTACCTTTTTTTCAATTAACGAACATAAATTTTTGTTGATAATTATGACAACTGACGAAATCATACATCAACGACGACAAAAATCAAATTCAAAACATTGTGTCTAATAATAATAATAATAATAATAATAATATTGAATACTTTCACAGCAAGAAGCCCGAGCGCGAAAGCACTCCCTTTCTCCACCTCATGCTCGTAGGGTTTTGGACCGCTTTCACCTCTCACAGTCGGTGGGGCTTGAAGATGCGCTACCAACGCAGGCACAGCGCCACAGTCCACAATCAAATTCACAATTTCCTCTGCAACAAAATCAAGTTAACAAAAGCACAAACCCTAAATAAAAAGAAAAAAAACACAATTCACTTTAACTAAACTACTACTCAAACAACCAGGAACAGGAAAATTAAAGGTGGAAGAGCAGCGAGTAACACTGGAAGGCTTTCGTTATGAATCTTAACAAATCATTCGCATAGATAAAAAAAAATTAAAAATTAAAAAAATCGCGCAGAAAATCCAAAATTAAATTAAATTGAAAGCAGAAGAGAGAGAGAGAGATAGAGATGTAGAGAGGTAACCGTTCTTGGCGAGCTGAGAGAGGAAGTTAGCGGCGCGCTTGGCAGAGGCGCGATCGGCCTCGAGGGATGAGAAAGTGGAGTTAAGAATATGGACTTGGGCATGAATATCACGGGCCAGATCTCGTGGAGTGTCCTCCACTTCAGTGACCGGAACTTTGCGATCATCTCTTTCCACATGGAAATCCTGCTCAAGCTTTCGTTTCAAGCTCCTTCTTGCGGTGGTTGATTGGTGATCCATGTGGAGAGAAAGAGAGATGGAAGGAAGGGAGGCCCGGAGGAGATAGAGGCAACTGGCAAGAGGGTAATTTGGGAAAGAGAAAACTTGTAGAAATGAAACGGAGTAACGAATGGTGTGGGATTAATTTATTTGGGTGACGTGTAGGACGACCCTCATCTCGGTTTCCATTTTCCGCTTTATTGATTTCGCGCCATAGTCTGTTATAAAATTTAAAAACTTTAACGTTCCCGCCACCTACGCGATGGATTTCAATCTGTCACTACGTCACTGCGTTGCATATTTTGGGTCATTTAACTTTTATTAATCTATTTTATTTATTTGTATTTTCTTTTATTATGAAGTCTATAGATTCTTATAATACATAGTAACAGAAGTTATCCTCGTATATTAGCAATAAATACGATAAATTTTTATTAATTTTAATAAATGACGGCAAAAATTTGCCTAATTTTTTTAATTCTCATAAATGAAACGATCAATTAAATCACTTTTTAATTAATTTTTATTTATTTGTATATGGGTACTTCATTTTTAGCCAAAAAAATAAATAAACGTGTTACATTAAGCATTAATTAGCCCAAACTAAGTTTTAGATTTTTTTTTTTAAACGAAAAAATGAGAGGAAATGCTTATAATTGTTGGCAAACCTTTTAATTAGTTAGCTTTTATTTTTCAGTAAATTCTTTGTAAATTTCTAGTAAATTTTGGATAAGTCTCTAACAAACTTTTAATATTTCAATTTTAACTAGTTTTTCAGTAAATGTTGAATATTTAGTATATATATGACAAATATTGGTTAAATTTTTGATAAATTTTGAGTTATTTCAACATTTACTAATTTTTTGATAAATTTTGGATAATTTCAACTTTTACAATTTTTCCTATAAATCTTAAATAGATATTTGGTAAATCTTTAGATTTCTATTAGTAGACTTTATATATACTTTAGCTAGGTTGACTTTTGAGTAAAATATTTTTGTAATATTTTTATATGCTTTTGATAATTTTGAAAAAATAAAATAAAATGTATATATTTTTATAATATTTTAGGATTTTTTAATATTTTTTAAAATTTTCCATATAATTATGGACAAATTATTTTAAAATTTTCCATATAATTATGGACAAATTATACGATGAACCTTTATTTACCTTGCATGGTGGACCAAATACCTATTACACATGTGAAAATTTTAAAAAATATGGTAACAAATTTGTAAATAAAATTAACTTCTGTGTTCAGATTTATTGAGTGTTAATTAAAAGTTTGTTAAACTTAAATAACATATTCACCACTTTTTATTTAAAGCTCGTATTAAGTAGATATTCATAGAGTGTTATACTTATTATGTAACATTGGTGGATCTATGTGGCAATATCAAAAACAAAAAATAATTAGAAGTGTTCTTTTATATATAATAATAATAAAATATAAACATATAAAATTGCATCTCCAAATATTCAATTTACCAATATTTCAATCATATCCCAAATATTGAGTATATATATTTATAATTATTATTTTTATTTTTTTTGCTCCTCACTCTCGTTCTCCCCCATTAAGTGTCTTAGTTCTTCTTCCTCCATCTCATTCTCTATATTTTTTTTTTCTCAACAGTCCCTTTCCTCCTCCGCTGGTGTAGCTCACTTTTTGTGGTTCATATTGGAGTACATTCATCTCTCAATTCATGTTCTCCTCTCTACTCCCTTCCTCGCCATTTTCTTTTTATTATTATTATTATTATTTTATTTGGTTTACTTTAATATTTTGTCATATGCTTGCTTTTAGTATTATGTTGATGCTTAGAGGTGGATTGGATAAAAATTTGATATTTAAATACGAGTATTATGTTCACGACTTTAAAGTGTTTGATAAAAATCATAATTAAGCTTTTTGATACAATGAAATGGTTATAATAACTAATTAGTCATATATAAAATATTGTAATGGGAATTTAGGCATATTAAAACTTAAAATTTGGACTAATTAATTAGGAGAACAACAAAGAATAATTTGATTAGTAGAATAATAAAATTAAACTATAAATAAAATAATTTATAAATTAATTATAATTAAAATTAAATAAACTACAGTAAAATTAATTAGTTAATAAACTATAAAAGAAATGAAACTATGAAAAAATTAATGAAATACTATAATAAAATAATAATATTCAATTATATAACTATAATGAAATTAATAAATATTTAATTAATATAATATTTAATTAAATAAAACTTTAATATAATGAAATTAATCATATAATCAAATATATAATGAATTGGAGTGAAATTAAGTAATCAATTATGTAATTAATTACAATATCAATTGATCAATTATTTAATTATAAATTTTAACTATAATAAAATTTAATTAATAAACTAATATAAAATTAATCTATAACAAAAATTAATTAAATAATAAATTATGATCAACTATAAATAATAATTACATAATTAATAAATTTATTTAAATAAAAAATATAATAAACTTTAGTAAAATTAATTAATTAAATATTTATACTATTTAATTTAATTATATATTGATATTAAATTTATTTTTAATTTCACTTGTATTGATTAATTTTTTATATTTAATGAGCTTATATATTTATTAAAGATTTACTCATTAAAAATAAGTTTGTAATAATCATCGGTTAGAGATTATTTTTAAATATCGAATATCACTAAGAATGTTGATGCATAAATGATTTTTGGTTTGAAAGAAAATATCGGTGTCGTTTTCCTAATATTTTCTGGATACATATGTAAATAAATCATTTTATTTATATTATATACTTAAATAATTGAGGGAAAATACTGCTGGATTTTGACCACCTCATATGCGATTATTTCGTAGAAAATAGTCATATCAAAGTGGTTTAGATATATCTATTTTTAATAGGTGCATATGGTCCACTCATCATATGCGTCTCATTCTTATATATTTGTTCGAATAGTAGACAAACATATATGATACAAAAAAACATACATAAAAGACATTTTCTATACTAGTGAATCTATAGTTGTTTAATAATGAACTTACATTTATTTGGTAATAAATTTACAATTGTTAAATAATAAATTTACAGTTATTAAATAACGAATCTACAGTTATTTACCTACAGTTATTAAATAATAAACCTACAGTTATTTAATAATAAATATACAGTTATTAAATAATTAAATAATAATTCTATAATTATTTAGTAATAAATATACCAGTTTGTTAATAATGAATTTACAGGTGAGCTGTTTTAATGTCGTTTAACAAAAAAAAAAAAAAAAATCAGTGCTTTTTTGATATGTTGTATGTGCAAATAAGCCTTTATGCATGGTATAACAACTCGTTTCTAAGGTGCTAATAGGCCATGGTGGATGTCATGGGCCCAATCGAAATGGATTACGAAGTGAATGTCCTTGTAAACCCGCCCAACCATCTTAAACACATCATCGCTCCTCTCCATTCTTAAAACAAATATTACTCCATTTGAAATTATGGGCGCAATGATCTCAAAAGCATACTTCATAATTAAAGAATATCTCTAAATAAAAAATAGTGAATGGAAGTAAATATTATATTTTAAAAATATCGAGACAATTTAATAATTTTATCTAATTTCAAAGATATACGGGTAGCATCATTACAAGAACAAAAATCACAGCAGAAAGCTGTCGGCGAAGAGAGAGATGAAGAGTTGAAAAGAGAAGGTTCCCTTGGCGACTAAGAGCATCACAATCTCTTACAATAATAACTGCAAAGTATATGACAATTGCAGAGCGATTTGAATAATTTGCAAGCTTTTAAATAGTAAAAAATGAGAGAGAGAATTTTTAATGAATAAAAAATTATAATGGATCTTACTTGTATGATTTAATAATAAAATAAATAATATATTATTATTTAATATATAATAAATTAAGGTTATAAAACTAATATAATATTAACTTAAATAATTTAAAATAATTAATAAAATTAAATATAATGAAAAATATTATTATATTTACTAATATAATTAATATATAGTTTAT
>CATIWF010083617.1:0-27668 GCA_949630135.1 Balakata baccata
AAAAAAAATGAAAAATTAAATCCTAAACACATAATCTTCCTCTCTCTCTTTCATGTACTTCCCAAGACTGGGATCTTGTTGCCTCTCAACTCACATTCGGTCACAGAAAAAAATATTTTCTTGCATTATCTCCATCTTACAAGTAAGGAGGAAGTAGCATGCGAGATTTGATCCTCTTGCTGAGATTCTTCCCTTGGTAGCAATAGGGGACAACACAAAGATGTGTCTAACATCGCTTATCTATTTGTGGCTGCGCAAAAGATCATAGGGACTCCTTTGCTTAAGAATAGATTAGCTTGGCAGCAGGAGGCCGACAATGAGAATGAGAGCTTCGTACTCAGCTTCATTGTTTGAACAACCTTTCAGTAAGGCAAAGGAGAAATGTATAACGCCCTTCTGTGGTATGACGAATACAACTCCTACGCCTTTTCGGGTCTTTGAAGTTTGATCTTAAATTTGATCTGTCATGGGCATCTGTCATCTTGTTGATCAAAATCTCCTATTTCAGTCATACAATCTATCTTATTCTTGAATTTATATGAAACTCAACCAAGAAATCTATAACTTAATGGAATGACCACCCCCTCTTCAAGATTATATTATAAGCATAAACAAATTCATCATCACTATATTTCAAAAAAAAAAAAAAAAATCTCTTCAATGGTTCCCAGAAGTCATCACTTGTTCCAAACTTTGCAACAAATTCATCTTTACTGATTACTAAGCTTGGAGAAAGCGAAGAGCGGCCTCGTAGAAGGACTCAGACTTGGAGAAAGTAGAGCGATCATGAGTTAGGCCCAAGGACGATGCTGGGAAATGTCGATCGGAAATGTGATTGATGAAGGCATGGAAAGCAGGGGTGGTGATGGGAGGTTGAGATTTGGCGGGTTTGGCCTAAGGGGCGCTTTAAGGGCTTTATCTCCAAGGAGGGCCTTTCCAGAAAATAATTCCCACTTTATGATTGTTTGTTTCAAAATTCTCAAAATAGGATCTGTGTGACCGGTTTGTGTTCAGCCAAAATGTTGTTCGCTTGTTAGGAGAGTAGAAAGCTTTGTCCGCTTATAGAAATGACAGACAGTATTTGTCCATTTTTTCTAAACATTTGGTCCCTTTTTATTTCTATTTAATTTCTTAGTGCAATTAATACTCAGTGTTGAAAATTTGGAGAAGAAACATTTTTATTAACAGTAGCTTTTTTTTTTTTTTTTTGAGAGTGTGAAAGAGAGTAAACCAAAACAATTCCCAAAAATTTGAAAAGAAAAACGGCTAGAATGTGAGACTGTTTGCTTGTCCAATAAACGGACAACTTGCTGTCCATATATTGAGAAAGCGCATCTCATACCTTATATTTTCTACCATAATGGTAAATACTTTTCTAAATACCCTAAATCTGGAATTTTAAAAATATTGACCCTATATTGATAAATATTTTGTTAAAAGATCATTTTTTCGGAAAACGCCTATGCTTCAATGCCATGGTTGGGACGATCTACAAGACCGGCAAATCTATGAGATTGAATAGATTTTAATCAGAAACTAAGAGAAGGAAAATTCAGAGATGTAAATGGAGGACATGGTGAGGTGATGAAGGGTAAATGTGGAATGGTGGTAAGTAGAGAAGAAGAAAGATTTTTAGGTTTTTGTTCTTTTTAAATTTAACCCTTACTTTTTTTAAAATTATAGATTAGTCCCAATATGAAGGTAATTTTTTTATTTGGCCTAAACGCACTGTTCCGACGTGTCAAAGTGATTTTAATTTTTTTTTTTAACTAATTTCACTCTAGCAAGCCACGTAGGAATAAAAGCGCCACGTCTGTAACTTTCTGGAGCTTTAGATGACTAAAAGATAAATTAAAAAAAAAATAATTTAGGTATTTATTGAAAATTTCTGATAGTACATATTAAATTTGTTGAATGCCTAATAATTTAGGTATTTTTCCGTAATAATTCATATAAATACGTGTCATCTATTGGTCTGATTTACACAAGCCACGTGCGATAAAAACTATACAAAGATGCACCATTCATACTTGAAATAAGAATAGAATTTTTATTTCAAATTTAAATTTATTATTTTATATTGAACTAAAATATTTAAAAATAATATTTTAATTATTATATTATAATAAAATTTCTTCCGGTTCTTATTATATGAATATATTAAAAATATTAAAATTCTAAAAATTGAATTTCATTTTTTTATTTTTTTAGTGTATCAAATATCAAATGTGTCTTTACTCATAAGCAAAATAATACATAAAAAGAGATAAAATGTTTTAGAAGGACCAAAATTTTTATAGATTTTTATAACTATAACAAATTAATACTTGTTAAAAAACAATTGAAATGTTTACATTTTTTTTTTAAAGAAAAACTATTCCTTGAAAAGTTGAAGATATAATTTTCCATCAAGATCCCCCGATGGGCTAAGAGCATATTTATTGACTTTCAAATAGAATTGGTAATAACTTTTAATTTTGAAAAATTGTAAATGTTAAAATAAAAGAGAAATAATTTAAAAAAATAAAAAATTTATATATACTCTATTTTTTATAATAATTATAATTATTAATAACAAATATAATATATTAAAATATTAATTGAATTCTATAAATTAAAATTGATATAAATTAGAGTGGTGAAATATATTTGAAATTGTTGTTAAAATTTTGTTAAAGTGGGAATAAGATCACAATTTGCAATCACCGCCTAATGGTGATGCTCTAAGTACCCTTTCCCCTCTTTCCTACCTTTCTTTCATTCTTTCCCATTCCTCGATTGGATTCTCCTTCCAAGTTAATTAAGCTACAGAAGCGCCAATTTTTCTCTGTTCCTGCTAATAAACACGAATTTTGATTATGGGTTCATTAATGCTTTCTGTTCTTATTGCAATCTTGGGGCTTTTGTCACCTACATCGGAATCTCTTCGCTTCGACCTGCAATCTGGCCACTCTAAATGCATAGCAGAAGATATCAAAACCAATGCCATGACTGTTGGCAAGTACAGTGTCGTTAACCCTAACGAGGCTCAGCCTTTGCCTGCGTCCCACAACCTCACAGTCAGGGTGAGTAATGATTGATTACTCTTAGAGACCAAAGAAGAGAAGGAAAACCCATGTTTCCTTTTCTTTTGTTTCTTTTTAAAGGATTTATTTTGGGTATTTGTTTGGCTGTGTAGGTGACATCGAGTGCTGGGAATAGTTATCACTACGCAGACCATGTGCACTCGGGGCAGTTTGCATTTACGGTGGCCGAGGAAGGGGATTACATGACCTGCTTCTGGGCAGTGGCTCATAAGCCTGCAGTTACATTGACTGTAGATTTCGAATGGAAAACTGGTGTGGCTGCAAAAGATTGGACAAATGTTGCTAAGAAAGGCTCTATTGACGTAAGTCTTTTTGTTATTGTTTTTACGTTCCTATTAATGTTTAGTGATGTGCCTGTTTTTGTTTTCGCTTTGGATATTTGTTTTCGTTTCGTTTGAAGTATAGTCTGCTGACCTTAAGTTTAAGTTTGGAATTTGGATCTCAAAACGTAGAAACATAGAGTGATTTTAGCTTAGTTTTTTGTTAATAACGATACAAGAGTTCATTTTGGGATAGGGCTTAATTTGAGTTGAGTAGTGATAAAAGGGTTTGATGAATTTGATCCTACTGAATTTTTTGGGTTAAATTCTAAGAATAGCATTGGCATCTAATCTAGTGAAGTGAAAATTGTGAAAATAATGGTCGATAAAAGTTTAGAGTTTTAAAGCTGTGGAGAGTTTGAATACACAACTTAGAAAATAAAAAATTCCATATAGAAATTCTCATGAAGCTCATGAAGTGAAAAAAAAAAAAAAGGCTGTTGGTTTCACCTTGGCTCAAGCATTAGTTGGAGGAATGTGCCACAAGAGACATTTGTTTTGTTGTTATTGTCAAAAGAGCCTTGGTGAATTTGATCTCTAGATTATGAATGGCAATTGCCAATAGGTAAGTTTTGGGTTCTGTTTAAGCATACCATAACCATTCACTCTCTATCTTATTTAGGGTGGAGTTGGTCTGGCTGGATATTACTTAATTAATTTCTTCTGTAAAAAAGTATAAATATTATAGAAAAACTACCCGTCATATTATAAGCAAATAAATGATATATGTATCATAGTTAAATCGAAATGTACTGTATATATTTAAATCTAAACATATAATATATAATATAAGGGGGTTTGGCATTACCTGTCCCGAGCCATTGTAATTCAGGTTGGGTTTTACCCATCTATCATAGTTCGCTAAAGCAACCTCTGGGCCTGAGCCAAAAACATCCTTATTCTGCACTGAAGGCCTGTATCCTATGTTTGTTGTTGTTGGTCTTCTAGTTGATGAATGTTGTGTGTTTGCTGGAAGTGCAAAAAGATACTGACAATTAAATGTGGTTCGCAATATTTTCTAGTGGATAATGATATTTCTTCTAACTAGTTAATTACGTACAGTCTGTTTGGCAATATAGTTTGAAGTTGCTTTTTAAAAAATCACCATTCCAGAAGTTATTATAAAAAAACAGTTATTTTGCAATTATTCTTCAATTTTTTTGGGGAAATTTTTCTGTAAGCTTTAATTTGCAGATTTCAAATCAAGCTTTTCATAACAGCAACTTGAGTTACAGTGCCAAATATACTCATAGGTTCCTAATAGACTGTTTAAGGTAGTATAACGATTTATCAGTCCCCAACCCTACTAGTGCTAGGTATGAGAGGTTGGAGGGACATTAATGGCCCTACTGAATTAAAATTCTGCATGTGGTTGGCTATTGGCGTTGGTACAATTTGACTAGACTTCATATTCTTCTAGAAATATACTAATATTTGTGTCATAGATAAGGAAGGTTAAAATAAATTCTGCTATGAAATTAACAGCATATAATAGAATTTGAAAGATTAAGCTCTGCAAATGATGCATGCAGATTTGATTTTTTTTTTTCTTGCATATTTACATAATAGGATACGAAATGTGTTCTAATATTGCCCAATATATTTGAATCAGATTATTGAGGGAGCAATACCCTTTTGCCATTTTGAATTGTCATTCCCATGAATGGTGCCCATAATAACTGAACAGACCATTTCTTTGGCCTGTAACAGCCAAGTATGCAGAGAGATTGTCAGATAGATAGGGAGGAGAAGAAAAAGCAAAAAATATAATCTTTATGAAAGAGGTCTTTAATCATACTTTAATTATTTCTCAGATCACTTTTTTATCGTTGAATAAAATACTTAATTCAAACTTCTGTTGGTTTGAGTCATATTTTGCATTTGTTTTTTGAAAAAATTCGTGGTAGTGTGGCCAATTCAGTCCTATTCTGTTACATTATTTCCAATTTCCAAAACTGTTTTTGTTTCCTTTATTTAAAAAGACTGTTATGCTGCTTATGCATTCAAGTTCTTTGAGGGATAGTAAGACAGATATGGCCTTTTAAATTCTGTTTTGCTTGAGTAACTTTCATCTGTGAACCTATTAATCTTTACAGACTGAGCCTAGTATTAATGGTTTTTCACTATTCACTCCAGCCTGTCCCTATCTTGATCATTCTTCATCTTTAGGTGTTATTCTCTTCTGGCTTCTAGATTGTAGCTTGTACTTTGCTTAGCAGGACCCAGCTAGACTTAAGGCCTTTGCTCAGTTCAGCTAGCACTTATGGAAGGTGTGATCATTAGTGAGATCCTACCTCAATGACCAGGGCTTGCTCTGGGTGGCAAACCACTAAGGCGTTGGTCCATACTTGTATTGCACTATTTATTTTTACCAAGTGGCTTTTGGCACTAGAGTCGGCCCTTTACATTGGGAACTTGCTTAAGGGCAAGCTGAGTGCTACAAGAGTCTATTATACCTTTGCACTCCACTTCCTATGTTATCATTATTACTTTTGCTTCTCTTGAGGCTATTGTAAATTTGTAATTAAGGATCCTGGACAATTTTGGTATTGGCACTAAGCTTCTGCATCTGCCTTTAGTTGATGAGTGGGATTTATACAGCACTTATCAGGGGACAGCTGCCAAGATTCCCTATATCTTCCATTCTAGTTTTCATTCTTTGGATAAATAATCTATGAAAACTAACATGCAGCTCTTGGAAGTTTCAACCTGATGTTAAAATAACTTGCAAAACTTGGCATCCATTGCTTCATTGCTGTAAGGGATTAACAGAATCCTCAAATCAATAGGACTTTCACCACTTAAAACTTTCCAAAGTTTTAACTATGGACTCGCTCATAGTGTTGCACCTTGGATTTTTGTGCAGTGATCAAAAGATGTGTGTTCTTTTGGCCTTTTGCTATGACATGTATAGTATTCTTCTTCGCCATTTTTCAAACTTGTATCTCTCAATATTTGCACCCACCTTGTATTGTTAACAGAGAATGATATTTGAGTGCTTAAAACCATTTTTGGTTTTTAACTATTGTCTGAAATGTGCATAAGCACTTGATTTCTAATTATTTACTTATCTCAGATATTTGATGCACCAAAGGAATAAAACAACCACTCAAATAGAAAATCCCAAAAAGTTTCAGCATTCAAATTATCAAATCCCCTTTTAGATTTCATGAGAGGGTTATGGATAGATTCTTATGCATTTGTGTTTACTTTACAATACCAGGTGATGGAATTAGAGCTGCAGAAGCTGCATGATACTGTTATCTCCATTCAGGAGGAGATGTTTTATCTTCGTGAGAGGTAAAGAGAGATCATTTCTCAAAACATTTCTGGAAGTTGATAAATTCGTTTTTTCTATTGAAGAATGTAGTTTATTTGGATAATTTAACAGTTTTAAATTGTTTGGTGCTTACTCCAGAGAAGAAGAAATGCAAGAGATGAATCGATCTACTAACTCAAGAATGGGCTGGTTAAGTTTTCTCTCGCTTATTGTTTGTTTGTCAGTGGCGGGCTTGCAAGTATGGCACCTGAAGACCTTTTTCGAGAAAAAGAAGCTCATTTGACTGTAATTTTAACATGCTAATATATAATACAGCAGTTTTCTTTCATCCTTCTTTTCTTTTTGACCCTGTAAAATGTTCTACAATTAAATTTTATACTTTGTGAAAGGATATTTAATGTTAAACAAGATTTGTTTTTTTTGGACATCTTTTTGTTGTTGCCTTTTCTTGTTCAATTCTTTTCTCAAGATACATGGGCAACAAATCATTATGAAACTGCCTCTTGCCTTTAATGGCCCGAATTTATGAAATTTGCTTATGCTAAGATGCCTTTTGACTTAGATGGGTTGCATCAATACCTTTACGCAACATATATGCCTTCTCAAAATCGCATTACTGTCCAAGTGTGGATTTGTGAATTTAACATTGTTGTGCAGGAAAGTAGATTTTGTTGCCTCTCCAAGCAAACTATAGTTGGGATGCCAGCAGGGTACAACTTTCAATTGATTCTGCTGTTAATATCCACGAAAAATAACTATTTACCTTCTCATATTTGACCAATTTACTATTATTCTGAAATTTAAAAATTATACAATCAACCCTATCTATTTTATCTACGCTAAATTATGTAATTTTCATGTTAAATTTTAACGTATTTACCATTAAAAAAAATATTATCTTTTGTTTAAAAAATACTAGTACAATAGATTAAATTTCAGAAGATAAATAGTAAATTTTTTTTTTATTATTTCATTACAATCTAACGTCTTTTTAATAAAAGAACATATTAATAGAATATAATATTATAAAGAGACCGATCATATAAACTTTAAACTTCAAGAGGAAGTCAAATCTTATGAGGTAAATAGTAAATCTCTCTAATATCCATCATTGAACTTCTATGGATATCAATCAAGTCTAACATATACAAGAAACACGTCTAGGAACTTAAAAAGGTTTGAACATAATATTTGCCAACTCTGTTTTCTTACAATCCACAGCAAATTACAATTGGAGAACAAAGCAAAATACTTGGGTCAGACAATGAATGTGTTTATGTTTGGTAATTGAATCGCATTACTTGATAGGGTGTCCAGAGATCAATACGAAAAGACCAGCGGACACCTACTCTGATAAGAATGCGGTGCATTAAGTGGAAAACCAATAACAGCAGCTATCTCACAATCTCAAATCATTCAAATCCAATCACAACACCATCTGCACACTTGTGGGTAAATGAATTGATTGGCATGAGGGGCACATAGATCCATCTGACTGTCATTGGCTTGAGCATTATGCATTGAATAAGCTCCAGTGGTGATCTGCAGGCAACACTTCCTTAATCTTTTCAAGCCTCTTGAGAATTTCTAAAAAGGATGGTCTTTTGTTCATGTCGGCAGCCCAACACTGATCCGTTAATCTAAAAACATTGAAAGAGAGAAATTAGCAACCCAGTGATAGAATTCCTAATCTTTTCCTCTTATTTATGTATATATGTTGGAGAAGAAGCATATCTTGGGTGGAGGATTCATGCTATGGAAACATGTATAAGAAATAAATAGAAGATAATAAACAAATAAAATTGAAGATCTAAAGATGTGGCACTTGTTCAATTTAATTCTCATCGAGAAAATATCGGTACTCTTTGTCAAAGGTATTTTCTTTGTGGAAGTTCTCTAGAGCAGACAGTGTATCACTTGTTGCATGGAAATTGGAATAGAAAGTTCAGCGAGCTTAGGAATTCAACTTGGGATACAACCCAATTGAAAACAATTCAGCTGGGAATGCAATATATGAATAAAAGTGCAACCTTTTGGAAATTTGGATGAACAGAAAAGATATCAAAATTACTTACTCTCTCAATTCTGGGGTAAATCCTTTGGAACGAAATGTTGGCCTCTGCCCCTCTGCCACAATCTTAGCTGCTTCATAAGGCTCATAATTTGCAAGTGGTGGCTCTCCTTCAAGCATCTGCATTGGAGAATAAAATGCATTGCAACTCATTTCAGTACTTTATGCCATTGAAAACCCTAACAGGAAAGGAAAAAAAAAAAAAAACTCATAAGGTACTATCATGAAAGGAGAAAAAATTACCTCATAAAGGATCATCGCAAAGGAAAAAACATCAACTTTTTTATCATATTTCCGGTGCTTGAAAACTTCAGGAGCCATATAGCGATCTTTTTTTTTCGGTTCAAAAAAAATATGAATAAGAAAAGAACATATTTCATTCATAAGAATTTTACAAGAAAGACTCACAGCTCCCTGTCTCCCCAGTCATTTTGTACACATCATGAGAATTCTGAACTTTGATGAGTTTGCTTAGTCCAAAATCTCCAACTTTCAGATGGTCAGCATTGGAGTTGACCAAAAGAACATTCCTAAGATTTTAAGAACGCATTTAATATGCATGCAAAAAAAGCTGTAATTGTCAGCTCAATTCTGAATTAAGGAAGCAAGAAGAAAAGAAATTATGATTAAGAACATGTTATATTATTGGAAATGTTAAAGGTATTTTCCAAGATTATGGCACATTATGATGTTAAATTTAAGGCTAAAAAAAAAAAAAAAAATCAAAACTTCTATGTTTGCATTAAAAATAAGTTGTCCTTTGAATTTTTTTAATTAAATGAATGAACCTTAAACATTTTATCAAATTTAGACATTCCGACCAATTTAGTAAAAAGAATTGTTTGTGTATGAACTTTCCAGTGAACATATTTTTTTATTGACTAAGCAATTGATTCATCAATACTTCAGAAACAAAACAAATTTTCATCGTTTTTATACTAAAAAAACAAGTAAAGAAATAATGCGAGAACACAGTCGTCTCTAGCCAATCTTTTCTTCTGGGTATGACTGGTCGCTAGGTCAATAAAATCTTGCTCAGATGACTTGATTTGTCCTTCCAGTGAATCTTCTAGAAAGTTGGTATTGTGAGATTCAAGCTAAATCTTCAAAAAAACAAGAGAATCTAGAGCTGCCACAGATTTCTCGTCCAAAAATTCAAACATGTCAACAATTTTTTCTACTAAATTGGTCGGAATAACTATATTGTTAAGATGTTAAAAATTAATTAATTCAATTGAAAAATTGAAAATACATATTATATTTGATACAAACCCTTTTTAATTTTTTTGGGGAATTTGGCCTAAATTTAATGAACCTCATAAATTCTTATACCAGAGAATGATTAGCTTCAAAATCGATTATTTTCAGCATAATTTGACATAAAAATGAGCTCACCTAGGTTTTAGATCTCTGTGAATAATGACATTTGGCTCATTGTGGAGATATGCTATTCCTCTGGTCAGATAGGGTTTGCAAAATTCAGATTAGCATATTAATCACATAACAAAAGCTTATAAAAGCAAAAATTTAGGCGGAAAATAACGTAAAATGTTTAAGATTTTCTCGAATGCATTTTCCCCAAGAAAATGAAATATGGTATTGTCATATCACAAAAAGCTATATGGCTTGCAGATATTTGATATTTCACAAAACAACTAGGTGTGGAAAAAGAGGGGGAAGGGGGGAGAGGAGAGAAGAAAAAAAAGCAATGAATAAAATTCTTCTTCTTCTTCTTCTTCCTTCCTTTTTTTCTCATGTTCTTCCTTAGATATGACAGAAAACCAACCAATTATTCTGGAAAAAGCACCCCCAAAAAAAAAAAAAATTCCGCATTTGGACAGCCAAAACACCAAGAAGAAAAGCTACATGATACATGTCCCAATAAAAAACAACCCATAGCTCAAAAAAATTGCTTCAAGCATAGCTTAATGGAATAAAAATAAGATGGGGCTTGACCTTACTAGATAGGACAATAAGGTAACTTATGTAGCCCTGTGTGAGTTATGCTAGATGGAAGGTGCATTGGCTAGTTTGCATCAAAATAGAAAACTAGAACTCATGCAACAAGTTTAAATAGTTAAATTAATATTAAGCACCACAATTAGTCTAGTCTATATGATATATTTTCACCAGAAAACATGGACTATCAATAATATTTCAAAAATACATGTAAAAATCCCCACATTTTGCCCTCAGTAACCAGGAGAGGAAATCAAAACTTTAAGTACCTGGCAATATCCAGAGCGAAATTGATGGCTGTTGAAGGACTAAGTGCACCCTTTTCCTTGAGGTGTTGATGAAGATCACCCTATGACAATACAAAAATGCTACGATCAAGCAAGACTGGCTTTGCAGGTAAGTTTTCCAGCAGCTAAAAATAGTTTTTGTAGAGGAGATCTGCAATTTGGAAAAGAGAGGGGAGAGAGAGAGAGAGAGATTAAGTAGTATACCCCTCGTAAATACTCTGTAATCAACATCAAGGGCTTCCTTTCGGTTACAGCTCCTAAAAATTGCACTATATTTGGATGGCGAAGCTTCACTAGTAAATTAACCTCATGCCTGAAGTCCTGGCTGAATCAAGAAAGGGAAAGATGAAAGATGAGTGAGGAAAACCAGAATATAAAGAACAGGTTTACATGAAAATTGATTATAGCTACTACAATACAGTTTATGTCATGCACTTAGAAAAAAAAAGATTTAGAAATAGATATCAAGCTTTTGGGAATCAAAATATATTAATTTTATGTCTCTTTTTTTCCTTCCATTTTTAACTGATTGTATTTCAAAAATATAGTTTAGGGCAAGCATAATACACATCTGGAAAAAAGAAAGAAAGAGACATTCATCTTTTTTTTTTTGGTTCCAAAATATTGTTGATCAGAATTCACAATTTGAAAAATCTTATGTAATTATTATCAGCAAAGTAATTGAATAAGTGCAACTCAACTAGAAGGACTCACATCACCAATCTATCATCCGAAAGGGATGGAAGAATGCGCTTGACAGCTACAGGTGTTCCACGCCAATAGGCTTTCAATATTTCTCCAAAAGATCCCTAACATCATAAGCTACTATTAGTGGTAAAAGTTACGCAAGGATTGAGACCTGAAAACTGATGACCACAAGTTGAACAGCAGTTGCCTTTACATAAACCATAAGTGGCAGAAAATAGAGAATTAACTCTTGGTATGAAATGAAGCTAATAATAACACGATCTCTCTCTCTCTCTCTCAATATATTATGCTCTAATACAAGCAGTAACCAAATATTAAGAGGGTAAAATATATGATGCTGGAAAAATTAATATATAGCTTAATGACTTTGCACATTACAGATCCTCTACCTCAAAAGCATAAAAAAATTGACATGCCACACAATTAACATTTTATATTTATATACGTGTGTTAACAGACAAACAACAGTCTATTTTGAGGAAAACTCGGGCCAATAAGTTTTGAGGCAATAGCAGAGTTAAGTTTAAGACACCAATATAACTTATAATGTTTAAGTGAATATTTAATGGAATTTATAATTCAAAAAATTCAAGCACAACCTGCAAAAACAGTGTGCCTAACATATGTATAATAACATGCCTAATCAGCAATTTGGAAACAAAAATTCACACCTTTCCAATGATTGCTGAGTTTGAGAAGTCAAGCTCAGATGGGTCAATTTCCCAGTCACACTTGTTTGGTAGAGGTGGTGGTACAGGCTTCGGCTCAAAATGGCTTCCATGTTGGCCCTACATTTTGAAATCACAAAACTTAGGCAGGTCCCAAGATGAATTACATGATTAATCAAAAACACAATGAAGAGGAATAAATATGAGGAACATCAAGCAAACACTCATGAAAAGTTAAGAAAATAAAAATGAGTTTTCTTTGTCATTTATATTATCTGGGCTATTGATATTGTCTATTGAAGCATCAGCACACCAAAATATGGACAAGTACAGCATTTTGACCTTCCAACATATGGAAAAGGAAACATCTTGGACAATGTTAGGAAACTTTTGATGGATGAGTAACATAGTACTATAAGCATTAGCATTCAGGAAGTCATCATCAAAGAAATCTACAGGAAAAGATCAATCACATATGTCATTGAAACATACAGGGTAACAGCCCTGGGAACTTAAAGGATGCTCATGAATAGTTTTTCTTGGATTTTGTGTTTTTCTTGATTCTAGTTAATTCTCTAGTTGATGGTGTCAGTTAAATCTCGGTAATTGGGGCTAATTAATGTCTTATGGCTTCAAGGTATATAATGTAGTATTTCTCCCATGTGTTTTACAGTTGTACTCTCCTTTTAAAAGCTGTAAAATCTGAATGCAGAATTAAGAGTTACAAAGAGTGACTTTTGGGTTCCATTTCCTCTATTCTGTTTTCTGTTCTAATCAGCATTCTAATCTGGGTTTGTGTTTTCTAATTTCCAACACCAACACTATGCACAGCACACAAATAACTGCCAACTGAAAAAAGACAACATAGCAAGAACTATGAGTCAATCCACGTAAAAGTTGAGAGCAGTACCTGCACCAGTTAGAACTCCTTATAAGTCATTTATAGCAAATTCAGTTAAACAGATTCTTGCGAAGCAGCCAAACACTTGACAATAAGGAAAAATCATGTTTTTTCCTCTTCTTTTGGAGGTAACATGCATGCAATTAACAGACAGAATCTAACAGATTTCGCTGTACTAAATGTGGAAAACTTTTTTCAGATTCAAAAAGTAGAAAGAGATGAGAAAGACGAGCTAGCATTAGCATGATCAGAAAAACTCCGTGATTACATAAGATGAACTTCATTTCTTTATTTCCTGTCCCAAAGCAAAATTGATGTCTAAAGAAACAATCTTTGAATAACAGAACTCTAAGCATAAAGTTTGCATCATTCTGAGATATAATTACAACGAATGAAAATTAATCAATCTACATTTCAGCCAGTAAAGATGAAACTCCCACTAGACATTCAAGGACAACAGAAGTGGAAATATCAAATATAGGCAATATCAATTAGAGGATAGAAAGCACAGAACTTACATAGGACAAGCCACCATATGATTTTAAGAGCTCAATCATGTTATGCATTTTAGATCCTTCTGCATCAGCTAAAGGCTGTCATGACAAAAATTAAATATCCAATTACTACTTAAGCTCATAATATACCTTCTGTGCATAAAATCAAATTTGATCAAGAACGTGCAGAACCAAATCATGTTATACAATCAGTGTTGTTCGAATAGAGGAACTGAAAAAGGGAAAAAAATTGGAAAGGAATCAGCGGAAAATGACAAGAAATGATACCGTATTCTTCCAACGATCCTGAGCGTTGACATCGGCGCCAAATTCAATTAAGCACTTAGCAACGTCGATCCATCCATGGAGCGAAGCCACATGGAGAGGAGTGCGGCTGTCGTAATCCCTAGCGTGGACAAGCGACTGATCTTCCTCGAGAAGCTTCCGCACAGCCGCGGCGTCATTTTGATGCGCGTGCCACAGTATCAAAGAGGTCCTGCTAACTCTGGCTTTCTCCTTCTGCTTATCTGAAGAAGACGGAGCCGGGCGTTCGGCGGCTGTGCCATCGCCGGAGGGAAGGGTGGAACCGGAGCTCATGGGCGATGAAAAAGCAGAGTGGATCAGAAGATAAAGTTCGGGTTACTTGTGATGAGGGAATCAGTATAAGTGGAAGATTTGTTAGGAGATTGAATTACAAATTTACAACTTGCAGGGAAATGGGAACGGACAGGTGGGCCTTCGCATCCGTTATAATACCTTTTCAAATATAAAAAGCAGATTCTCGATTTTAGTGTTTCGAGTGATTACTGATTAGAATTGCTGTTCAGATATTAGTTGAATTTTTTTTTATTTAATTCACTGAATTTTTTAATTTTTTTTTAAATATATATATATATATATATATTTTAAAAATATTTATTTATTTAATTTTTAAAAATTAAAAAAATAAATATTTTTCTAAACGCTAAACCAATCCCAAACCACCCTTAATAATAGTTAATAAGATTAGGGAAAATTGCAAAGTGAAATAATATTAGAAAAATTGCTATTTAGCTGTTTGACCACTATTTTTTATTTGAATTGAATTTTTTATAAGAAAAAAATTGTAAAATAATAATTTAATTATGAAATTTGATATATTGTATTAGTATTTTTAAAAAAAATATTTTTAAATAACAGAAAATAAATTAAAAATTAAATAATTTAATGGAAATATTATAAAACAGACAAGTTGTATAATTTTATACTAAATATGAATAAATAAGTAATATAAATAATTTGATTGAATGATTGAGATTTAATCCATTGGGAAGAATGAATTGGGCTGCATTTTAGTATTTTTCTTTGGAGATACAAATGGACCCACATTTATTATTCCTCCCTCTCGACATTGGTTTTCGGAAAAATATGTGCCTTTCCAACTTTTGCAAACAGCCGCATCAATAATAGAAAGCCACCATCATTGCGATCATAATAAAACAATCAACTTTGCATAGTTATTCTCCATGAATTAGCCCAAAAAAGAAAAAAAAAATATATATATATATTTTTTAAAAAATCACGACACTTTTGTCTTTGAAATTTTTCAAAGCCTAATGGTGAAACACACTCGTATCCAATTGCATTTCAACCCCTCTTAAAAAATAGGACTATAATATATATTTAAATTCAACTCCATTAACTTAAAATTTATAAAGTTAAACTCAAATTAATATAAATATTACAATATGAACCCATAAAATTCACAAATTTATTCAATAAATACCTTTATTATTTAAATATATTTAAACTTGACTTGCATCGGACCGAACACACTATTTATTGACTTTTTTAGTTAGATTCAAATTTTGCTGAGTTGCAAATAATTTAAAAAATAATTCGAACTAAGTTCGAAATCTAGTTGATCTCGAACCTAGTACTGTACCGATCCAACTCTATGAAACCCCTAGGCAGAAATATCATTACCATTGAATATACGAGTAACATGAGTAATTACTCTGTTATGTTCCTTTATATCATACAGATCACCGACATAATTTTAATTACATTTATCTTTCAGATTCACTAGTGTAGATTTGAGATGCTTTTACTTATTTTTCAATCACTACAACATCATATCAAGTCCTCTTGGTCTTCTAGGGACCGCTTGCGAGCTCTCAAGTTCAGCTCAAGGCTTTGAGGTAGAGGAGGTGTCCTCCCTCTCCGGAATAGAACAGCAAGCCCCCTCATTTTGCGGCAAATATCAAATACCTGCAAGGACAATTAGTCAGATCATAAAAGTACTCTTACTAGGATAGGTTGATTAAAAAGAAAAAACAAATTACTTGTAATCCCTTGAAATTTTAACAAATTATAGCTAGACATAGACTTTTAAAAAAGTTAACAGCCCACCTCCTGTCATTTAAAATAATTCTTATTCATTTGACACTGTATGAATTTCAAACACTACAATGTAATACAAAACATGATTTTTCTATATTTGAGATGTTTTTATATGAATTTCCTGAGATATTGTGTACAATTTAATAACCTTTTATTAGGATTTAGAATTTTTAGTTGTTACCAACTACTGTAATTGTAGGCAACCAATTGTTATCTTAAATGGCATTTTAATCAAAGAACATGAAGGCGTGCTGTTAGTTTTTTCAAAAATTTATTCTATCTATCAAAATTAAAACCTCAGGAAGGTTACAGGTAATTTATTCTAAAAAGTAAGTTCGCTCGTATTCTTACTGATGAGGCTTCAACTTCTGCTACACCTTCACAACCTTTGCCTCCTCCCTGCAGTAAATCACAATACCTTACAGCTTCATTCTCGTCTTCAAAAACCTGCAGCAACATAGAAACAATTGTATGCAACGGGATTTAAGTAATCAAGGTATTGCATAAGTAACGACTTGCTATCTGAGCCAATACATTATTTAAAATTTGGTAGAGAATCAGAACAAAGGTTCAGATTGTTTTTATTAGAAGTTCATGTGTCTAAACCAATGAATATGATAGGGACAACTTGAAAAAATAGATCTAATCTAACTATTTATCCAACAAAAAATAGATCTTACCAAACTATATATCCAACATAGCATTGAAAATTACAATACCTATCTCTAGTTTATAACTCAAATCCTCAAGGTCCATTATTACAATTCAGTAGTAAAACTCTATGATACAGCTTTTCCATATTACTCCAGAGTCCAGAGGCAAGGTTGGGGGCGCTTGTTACTTCTAGTGTTTTGTTCTTCTGTAATGAAGAATGTAATAATGAGTTTGACTGCCACATCAGATGAAAGATTCAGCGATCCACAGTTTATAATACCTTGAGACCAAAAGCAAACAAGGCCACTGGACTAAACTGGTTGAGTTTACATCCTTTATCTCTCAGTTGACCAATTTGACAGACTATCTACTATCTAAAAAAGTAGACAGATCTCATTGGACTAAATTGGTTGAATTTGGCCTCTCTACACGAGGCATACATCCTTTATCTCAGTCAACCGATTTGACAGACTATATACTATCTAACAAAAAGTGGACAGATGAACTTGGTTAATAAGTGTTAATATTGAGGCTTGATATGTCAAGTGAAGTAGCTTAATTGGGACCAAAGACTACATTTTTTTTCCAGTTGTTCTCATTTAAGAAGCACGGACATGAATACGGCCACAGAGACATTATACAGCAGGACACGGAAACATGGCAAATTCGAAAAGATTAGGACACGGAAACGGCATAATAAAATAATAATAAATAAAATACTTATTTTAATTGAAAATTTTCTTTATTTAAATATAAAACAATTTAAATAATAAGACTAATAATAACAATAATAGGACCAACGAATAGCAATTAAAATAATAATAATATTAAAAAAACATAATTTCAATAATAGATATGATAAATTAGCATCCCATAATTAAGTAAAAAAATAAAAAAATAATTGTTATTATTATTAAAAATTTATCATCAAACACTTCTGAATAAATTAGCATTTCCTCACATTGTATTTCTTTATATACTTCTTAGTTTAGTACTTGAGATAGCTCTTAGAGAAGTTGCTATCAGAAGTGACAGTGATCTTGCTCTTCTCATGAGTAACAGTGACGGCATCCCCAAGCGCACCAACCTTGGCTCCAACTTTGATTCTCTCCTGAAGGAATTTCTCCAGTAAGCATTGTTCGTGATCTTATCCCCCACTGGCTTTGAACAATCAATCGTAAAGGTTGCTCCTTTGTTCTTCCCTTTGGTTGGTGCCACAGCTCCAGGACTTATCTTTGATCAACTTCTCAATAATCTCTATCTTTTCTCTTTATCGATTCAACTCTGTCCTTCAAGTTTAATTTCAATTCCATAAACCCTAACTTTCATTTCCAGTTTCACCTTAAATCCCCAGATTCCAAACTCCATTTTTTCTTTAATTTCACTGTCAATTTATTAGATTAAAGCTGTTTATTTCAAATTGTGAAGACTTTAACCATGCAAGATTCTGCTAATTCTTCTCTGTAGAGTCTATAAGAGGCCCAGATCTGGTGGCGATGGACGCATCTACAACATGGATGCACAACCGATTCTCCTCCAACTGTGTCTCAGTCGTGTCCAAGCTGTGTCCAAAACCTTTAACCTCCTATCCGGTCAATGACAAACCACATGGCGTGTCTGACATGTGTCCGAGGCGTGTCCACGTATCCGTGTGTCGGACATGCCGACACTCCCCTAAATTGCCGTATCTGTGCTTCATTGGTTCTCATGCCAAGAATCTTTGGAGCAGTACTATTCTATCATGTGAAATGTATAGCACTAATAGAATGACAGGATTATGTCAACTAGGCAATGGCAGAATTTACAAGGATGTGAATGTAGATTTAGATGGCATCTTTAGGAACATAGAAGACGATGCTATGCTTGGATTTTTGGGACCAACTGTGAAAAGAATTCTAGACATTCTTTACAAGTCTCCCTGTTACAAGAAGATTGACTAGGGTTGCTTCAAATTGAAGATGAAATTGTTTTCTGAATAAGACAATAAGCATACTTTTAAATGATTGAAACTACTTTATTTTTCAATTGTTTTTAGGTTTTATCACCAAAACATGTCTGATATACCTTAAAGCCATTTTCAACAGCCTTTTAATTAACAAATTCAGGAAAATGCTTTTTCCAATAGCAAATATATCAACAATGCCAAAAAAGTCCTTCACAATTTAGTGTTAGTTCTTTTCATTTACAAAATTGACTCACACAAGTTACAGAGTTAGCTTTATTCATGCATTCAACCTCAAAGTATACTTTTAATATGAAAATCCAAAGTAAAGCAGTAACCAATGCTTATAAAAACTTACAAGCACGCCCTCCCTTATATCCTCCACAAGCATCTGGAACTTTGTCCCTGTTCTGGATTGCTTAGCCTGATTTCCAATTCCAGATCTCCACTTTCCTCCTCTGGAAAATAGTAGACCAAGCTCCCTCTCAACTTCACTGTTTCAAAAGCAAAACCTGAGCTGGGTCTGTGGCAAAATAATAAGTATATGACGGAAGATAACACACCAAAAACAATTCAGACCTGCGATTTCTTCGAGTTTTCATTGTGCACAACTGGTTTTCTCTGTGTGTTAGTACATATAAAGGCTTTGTGGCTTCTCTCCATGGGTTGGCATCCAAAACTGAACAACATAAAAAGGAAAGAGTTTGAGAAAATTTGTGGAAAAGGCAAGCAAAGAAGTCATACACAGAACACTAGAAATCTAGCAAAAGAAAAACATATGACATTATTCATGCATCAATGAGACATCTTTCAAATAATGAATACCACACATAAATGTTAAATGCTCAAATTCCAAGGAGTACAAGTGAACAGCAGCTTTCTCTCTCTCTCTCTAAATAAAACAGAGGCATGCAGAGGTAGAGAGGCAAAGGCAAAAATTAAAAAATGGCAGAAGTGAATAGCAGTCAAGCTAACTTCAGGAAATGCAAAATACCTTAATGTTAAAGTCAATTTCTTCATATATAAATACAATACATACACTAAGTGCGGACTGTTCGGTTTGGGTGTGCGGAAAAAATAACCTCAGTCAATGTCCAAAAGAATCAAGTCCAATAACATCACACATTTGAACTGGTTGTTAGCTTGAGAAGTATGAGCATCAAGTATATCAACAATTATTGGCAGCTGGCAGCTGCTATTTAGTTCTAAAAAGTTAAGAATGTAAAATAAGAGGTTGATTATTCCACTTAAATATCTAAAAACCAACTAGCACGAACCTCAAGAGATTGATGACATATATTGAGATTAATCAATGTTAAATAACTGATCGTTGGGAATGCAGGCTAAACAAAAGCAGCAACTTTAGAGATTAAAAAGCAAAATTGTGCTCAGAATCGGAATAGGCAAAAGGGTCAACAACATCAAGCAAGCAGACAGGATTTCATAAAATGTGAATACAAACTAAAAAATTAAAAAAAAATATATCAATAAGAAGCAGGGATAAAATTTATAATAATTGAATTGAATGGTAAGGGTTGTACCATCATAGCTGCCGCTATCAAACGATTGCTGAAGATGCCTTCGCATATCATAAGCACGAGAAGACACCTGCTTGACGAACTCATTCGAGGTCCCAGGTATTGTACCGTCCAAGTGAAGCGCTCTCTCAACTTCTTCTCGTCCACCATTATCATCTTCTTGTTCATCCGGATTTTTAGCTGCATCATCGCTCAATTTAGACGAAACCTGCCTCCATCTCCTTCTAGAAAGGGCTGAAGAATAAGATACGGGGAGGATAGAGGAAAGACGGGGAAGAAGACAGTGCTTACGTATGCAGAAAGAAGAGGTGGAAGAGAATAAACAGCGGCGTAGATGGAGAGGGTTACTGGAGGGAGGGAGGACCATGGAAGGAGAGACTGATGCTAGCGAATCCATGATTATGGAGAACTGTAGCAGCTCTTCGGATAAGATCAATATACTTTCAGTTATGAGAATTTGTTGAATCGCTATGTGAGTAATTTCGTCGAACAAGTAGTGTGAATGGCTGAATGTAGAAGTAAAAGAGAGAGAAATTCTCTGCGTGAAAGACTCTGTAACCCGGCGGGCAGAAAGAACAACGGAAATCGGCTCGGCTCTATGTGAATCTTCGAGATGGGATATTTTTGGAGGAGTGGGTCCAGGGTTCCGCCAGAAAGATGGGTCAAACTTCAAGCCTAACCCCGTTTGGAATTAATAAATTTTTAATGTTTGGAATGATATAATTTAAGATATAGGATTTAATTAAATTTTATTTAATTGTGTTTAGAATAAATCTAAAATTTGATATTTATTCATATATTTTTCTAAATTATTCTTATAATGACTAATAGAAAATATAAATTTATGTATAAATAAATATGCATAAATATATACTTGGTTTAAATACGTATAGTAATAAACTAATTTTACTTAGACATATATTTGTAATATTTAAAAAAATTTCAAACACAATTATAATTATTTATTATATTATATAATTTGATAAAATTTACGTAACAAGACTCTTAGAGCTCAATTGCTCTTGAAAAGTAAAGAGGGAAGAAAATGATAATAGAGAAAGAGAAATGAGTTATATTGTATTTGTAAAATGGAAAAAGATAAAAATTAAATTAATTTTAAGTCAATAAGAGTATTTTTATCAATAAAATTTATTTAACTCATTTTGTGGAATTTATTTATAAATTTCACCTATTTTTTTTAGAATTTAGTTTTAATTATAAATCAATTCTATAAATTCAATTCCAAAAATTGTAATAATTGATTCATTTACTCCAACACATGCAAATTTTAGAATTGCTAATTCCTAAGAGGCTGTAAAAGAAATTGCGAGAATCTTTTTAATTAAAAAATGCTAGTTCTCCCAACTTTTTTTTTTGTCTTAATTTATTTCAATTTACATTAAAACATTTATAGACAAGTTGAATAATACAAGTGATAAATAAAAATACATATATTTTATTTTATGCAAGTTGGCCAAATAGTTGGTACAAATAGCTTTCTCTTTTTAATTTATTAACAGAAATTTGATCAAGCCGCCATGTAATTGACTAAGTTACTCGCATTCTATTATAATTCGATTCGCACAATATTTGAATTCAATTTAAAATTAATAGAGTTGAACTCGAATTCGAATAGTCTATCAAATTAAATTCAAATATCATAATATCCGATTCGTAAGATTTGCAAACTTAATTGAGTAACTATTTTTTTATTATTTACTAAATTACTTTTATACTCTCAATATTAAAATATATTTGAACTTAATTAAATTAAATTAACTCCCATCAATTTCAAGCCAATCAAAAATATATTATTTATTAAATTTTTTAATTGATTCAAACTCAAATATTTTTGGAGTCAAATTTTGAACAATTAAAAAAAACCCAATCAAGTTCGAGTTGAATTTGATTCAAGCATTAAATTTTTTTTTTTTTATCTAGTCGAATTTGAATCTAACACAATATTAACTCGCCCATCTCGATTAAATTCCTACTTGTAACATTGTAGATTTGAATCGGTGCTTTAGACTCACAACAAAACTGAAATAATTGCCATTCAATTCCAAATTAGTTTTTTCAGCCCAATGGACTATGCTTCTCCGCAATAGAAAACTTTATTAGCCTGTTCCACCTGTTCTTCAGAGAATCGGAGGAAAAAAAAAAGCACAATAATTGATGGAAATCAGTGAAGAGAATGAAAAAGTGATTGAACGCTATCGTTTTCTTAGTGGCTGCAACGACTAAAAGCTTGTGGTAACACATTACGACTCCCTTATTGTTTTCATAAGCAGCACCAAGGCGCAGCGCAACATGCCATTTCCCATTTTGCCAGGGGATGAAATTTCCAAAGTTATTGGTAGATTAAACAACAAATAACTAACTGTTGATTGCATAAATGCAACAGAAAATAAAAATAATAGCAAACACATATGACTCCAAAGTTACATTATTTGCAAATGGTGATGTCTGGTTAATGACAGATAATTCTATTTACAAAATACACAAAATAACTGAGAATTGCAATTGCAAGTGCCAAATAATTCCAAGTGATACTTAGTGATGGAATATTTTAAATAAGATGATGAACATGATTGCAACCACAAGAGCAGCTATTACTGAGCCAATAATCCACTTGTTTTTTGATATTCTCCTTGACATAGCAGTCAAGACTTTCTTACTCTTTTCAATGGCATCATCTACTCCATGAAGCTGAAAAAGGGAGACAAAAGCAAGGAAATGAAATTAAATCTTTATGCAACAATGCAGTACTTCTACTATGTGTGAGTTCACAATTTGGGTGATGATTACAGGCTTTACAGCTGAACATTTTGTTGAATTATCAGAGAATACATCACTGTTTCACACCACACAAATTAGAAACTACTGGATGCAATAACAAGAAGAGGAAAACATGAATTGAATATACATCGCAAAATTCACATTTTTGTACCCTTTACTTCTACCCAACATCTGAAGGAGGGACAAAGAGAGAATACCTTGTTGTGAGCATGCAGGAGAGTTTGGCGTTGTTGATGCAAATCTTCAAGAATCGAAACACCAAGCTGTTCGGTCTCCAGCACGGTTCTTCTACTTTCGTTAATTCTATCACCTGATTGGTTTAGTCTCTCTACTGACATAGACAATCTCTCTCTTTGATCCGCAGAAACCTATGCCATACATTGAGCAGCAACAAAGTTTCACTACCAAAATTGAGCAAATTTTCATAACACGAGCATAACAAAATAGGAACAGAGAGATGTGCAAAAAAAGGATTGTTGCATACGTCGACCGAAAGTTATTAGTGCAGTAATTTTGCTGACTAATAGGAATTTCATCATGTTGTTTTCTACTCTGTACTAGACTAGATTCAACCTATTTAAGACTCAGAGAAATTGTTAATATTTAACCAAATAGACTCAGTCTACAACTTCCTCTTTAGACTAATCCAAACACAATTAACACGCATTTATTTGTTTTATTCATATTAACTAATGTGAATACAATAATTAATCAATCTACATACATATCAATTTGTGTACAGATGATATGCTAGACTAAATCCACCTAAAAATTTCACCAAGATTTAATAAATAATCAGGAACCCATCAAGTAGAACCTAAGTACAAAACTACATTGAAATTTACCACAAAATCATACGCAGCTAAGGAAATGTTGATATTGACATAAAAATCAAAGAAACTATAAACAAAATTCTAAAACACATCAAATTACAGAAAACATATTACCGCGTGGACATCCGCCATTCCAGCCTCAAGCAGCTCTTCACGAGCAGACTGATTAGCATTACCTAATGTAATTCTTTTAAATTCTCTCTTCAAATTATTTAAATCAGACTTATATTCCCTTAATTTAGCAAGAAGCATAGCCTTCACACTCGGCTGCAGACTTCTCGCCTCAAGGTCCATTTTCCGAATCTGGAAAACAAAAACCACCCAAAAGAAGGAAAAAAAAAAAAAAGTAAGAAACCAATAATCTGACATTAAATTAAAGAAAGAAACCTAATCTTCCAAGACTTACCAACACATCACAATCATCCAATCCAGATTTTATCTCGGAGATCTTCTGGCTCTTCTCGTCTGCAATTGGGAGTTTTCCTAGACTAGATTCAAATGAAAAAAAAAGGGAAATTGAAGAAAATGGAGAGAAGAATACCTGCATTGGGAAGAAGAGAAGTAGAGTTGCATTTACGGGAGAGATTTGCAGAGAGCTCGCAGTACTGGCGCTCGTATCCTTCAAACACATCACTCATGATTGCGGAGAAAGAAGATAAATGGATTTGAATCTTTGAGAGAAAGGCAAGTGAGAATTAAGAGCAGAGAGATATGAGGGGGGATGTAATGTAATGTTATGTACAGCGGAAAACAGAACCACCGTATATATTCTTAGAATTGGATCATTTCAGACAGCTGCTTTCCTCTCTTTTGACTTCTGGCTGAAGAAGATGGCTTTGCCACTGGTATTAAAACGCAGCGTTTTCTTTTCCCGATATTTCTCATATTTATTTTTTGAAAATATTTTCAACTCTTCCTCCCCCTTGATGGAATAAAAATAAGGTTTACAAAATTAAAAATATTGACATAATTATAGATATAAAATGATTATAAAAGATGAAAATAATGAATTTACTTATTTCAAAATAAAAAATATAAGTTAATTAAAGGGTCACTTATTGGTATTAATAAGCCAAATCTAATTTAGTGAAGTAAATATGGGACAGTGACTATAAAACTAATTAGTGACTAAAACTATGGCTTATTTAAGCAAACTATGTACCAACCGGACTGTTAAAGTAGAAAAAAGGGAGTACTCTTTTTAAAGGCTGAACTTCTTGACTGTTATACAGTCAGCACTGTACTAAAAACTATTAATTCCATTTAACATTCTCGTTTGGTTTAAATGCGAAAATAAAAATGAAAATGAAAATGAATGTAAATTATTGATTTAGCATGTTATTTATTTAAATATTGAAATAAGAATGATAATTAACTTAACTTTTTAATTTATTTTTAATGTATAAATAATTTTGAAAATTATTGTAATAAAAAATTATTATAATTGGTTTTAAAAATTTCGATCCAAAATGATTTGAATCTAATGGTAACGTCTACCTACAATCGTGGCCGTCTATTAAAAATGTATTAATAATTAAAAACTACAATTAAAAAATATACATGCGAATTTGTGAATATAACTCATGGTATATATATATATATATATATATATATATATATATATATAGAAACTTCGATCACTTGATACCTATAGGAATGGAATATCAATTCCCTGGAATGAAGGAAATGAATTATTCCTATTGATGAAAAAATCTTATTCCCATTGCACTTTTTTTTTTCTTCTAACTAAATATTAATAATGAGAATCATTCATTGTGATTTCCATTCCCATCCCTTTTATTCATAAACCAGACACCCCCTTAGTTGTATATCAATCACCACGTTACATAATGCAAAAAGCATAACAAGTAACACTTCATTATCATACTCAAAATTACCTACTCGAAACAGAAAATTTCAACCTACGAAATCATAAGGTTTTTAATTTCTGTACATCTGTAAGCAAGCCAGAAAAATTATAAGCACGAGTTTCCTAACACAGTTGACGAGACAATCTTCCCTTCCAGATTTTCAACCTACGAAATCACAAGGTTGAATCTGTCATTTGGAGAATCACACTTCATGATCCAAGTGAACTATATAAAATCTTCAGGGAAATCCACATTTTTGTTATGTCAACCCCTGTTTTGATCTCATGAAGGCAGAGGCTGAAGAGCACAGACAGGAAAATCCTAAGTGGCCAACCTTTTTTCACCCTTATTGCACTGAATTGACTATTTTCTTCTGAGCAACTTGGATCCCAGCAGCAGCATTGGCCAATAAAATGACTTTCTGAATCTCTACCATTACTGCAGTCAGTTCCGGTGATTGTACGTGAAAATATATCACTTCAGTGCTTGCTATATCGTGCACTCAGCAACATATATTAACAGAATAATGCAGAACAAAATGAAACACCATGCAAATCTTAACCTCCAGTGCCGGAACATTCAGAAGGCCCTGATCCATTTGAAGGATCAGAAATTGCCTCATCAGAAGCCAGATTTCCACCTGTTTCGCTGTGCTTATGCTGTGACTGCTCCCAGTCCTGATCAGGAAAAATCTCAGACTGCAAGGATGGAGCAATGTTGTTCACATGTAGCCATGTTAGTTCCCACAAGCTATCTCCACCTAAAGCACTCCTCTGTACTAGGACTCCCTTGGTCTTCATAGCAAGCAAGGTGTTCTTCAGAAGCTCAGGCACTACTTCCTGAAGTTTCTCACTCTTCTTCCCACGTACTTTAACCTTAAGATATTTTTCCATTCGACTGAGCACTCCCAGCCATAGTTTACAGAAAGTGGTCAACTGTGCAAGGTCATGGAGTAACTGTAAAAACACTTTTGACAGGAGTTTTACAGCAATGATTAGCGTGCCATCCATGTTTCGGTAATCTTTTTGGGAGTGTCCCTGAGCAATTTCAAGCAAGTCATCAAGCATTGTAAAGATTACCGGATCAAAACACTGTAACCACAAACCATGTGGGAGATTGATCCCATCCACTCCCGTCAAGCACTTGTGCAATGATAAAAGTGCATGGTTTCGAACCTCTTCTCTCTGATCCAAACAAACTTTTCTCAGTCCCTGCACAAGCCTCAGCCACATCTCCCCAATATCCTGTGACAATTTTGTGGCTTCCTCCTCACCCATTGCTTCCATAGCCTCATGTGACCACCGAGCCAAACAGTCAACAGAACCTGCCATGAGATCTAGTGCCCGCACAGACCTTTCTGCCTGAGCTACACGAGATTCTGCAAACTGCCTTGCTGCGTCAACACATAGTACATAATTGGCTGGCAACAAGTGAGCTCCATCACTCATAATGAACAACAGTGCATCAAATCCAGCTTCAGAAGCTTCAGGGTGCCGAGCTGTGATGGAAAGTAGGGATGTAATTGTACGCCATCCCATTAGAGACCTGATGTGCATAGCATTTGCTTTCACAAGCCGACTCACTTCCTGTGTAATTTGTTCACAATAAGCATCAGCAACACGAGCATCAAGTTTCAAAACAAGTTGCAATGACCTCAAAAGTTCATCAGCAAGGTTCTCTTTGTATGGCAGCAACCGCTGGCAAATTCGGAGGAGTCCAAATACAGCCTTTTCCACTAAGGCACAAGGCATTACAGTTGATTGAACAATATTAGCTATGTGCTCATAAACACCCTGCCACAATAACACAATCCTGTCTCGGTTGTTCAGAGTAATTGCAATGAGCAACTCCAGGCAGAAAACTGCAGTATCTTCA